>BOPN01000623.1:170217-180217 GCA_017312705.2 Penaeus japonicus
GCCGAGGGTTGGAGGGCAGGCGGCGGCCGAGGGGTTGGAGGGGCAGGCGGCGGCCGAGGGGTTGAGGGCAGGCGGCGGCGGCCGAGGGGGTTGGAGGGGCAGGCGGCGGCCGAGGGGGTTGAGGGGGCAGGCGGCGGCGGCCGAGGGGGTTGAGGGCGGCGGCGGCCGAGGGGTTGGAGGGCAGGCGGCGGCCGAGGGGGTTGGAGGGCAGGCGGCGGCCGAGGGGCTGGAGGGCAGGCTGCGCCGAGGGGTTGGAGGGGCAGGCGGCGGCCGAGGGGTTGGGAGGCAGGCGGCGGCCGAGGGGTTGGAGGGCAGGCGGCGGCCGAGGGGGTTGAGGGCGGCGGCGGCGGCCGGGAGGGGTTGAGGGCAGGCGGCGGCCGAGGGGGTTGGAGGCAGGTTGCGGCCGAGGGGTTGGAGGGCAGGCGGCGGCCGAGGGGGTTGGAGGGGCAGGCGGCGGCCGAGGGGGTTGGAGGGGCAGGCGGCGGCGGCCGAGGGGGTTGGAGGGGCAGGCGGCGGCGGCCGAGGGGTTGGAGGGCAGGCGGCGGCCGAGGGGTTGAGGGCAGGCGGCGGCCGAGGGGGTTGGAGGGGCAGGCGGCGGCCGAGGGGGTTGGAGGGGCAGGCGGCGGCGGCCGAGGGGTTGGAGGGCAGGCGGCGTCGAGGGGGTTGAGGCAGGCGGCGGCCGAGGGGGTTGGAGGGGCAGGCGGCGGCGGCCGAGGGGGTTGAGGGCAGCGCGGCGGCCGAGGTTGGAGGGCAGGCGGCGGCCGAGGGGGTTGAGGGCAGGCGGCGGCGGCCGAGGGGGTTGGAGGGGCAGGCGGCGGCCGAGGGGGTTGGAGGGGCAGGTTGCGGCCGAGGGGGTTGGAGGCAGGCGGCGGCCGAGGGGGTTGGAGGGCAGGCGGCGGCCGAGGGGGTTGAGGGGCAGGCGGCGGCCGAGGGGGTTGAGGGGCAGGCGGCCGGGAGGGGGTTGAGGGCAGGCGGCGGCCGAGGGGGTTGGAGGGGCAGGCGGCGGCCGAGGGGGTTGGAGGGGCAGGCGGCGGCGGCCGAGGGGGTTGAGGGCAGGCGGCGGCGGCCGAGGGGGTTGGAGGGGCAGGCGGCGGCCGAGGGGGTTGGAGGGGCAGGCGGCGGCCGAGGGGGTTGGAGGGGCAGGCGGCGGCCGAGGGGGTTGGAGGGGCAGGCGGCGGCCGAGGGGGTTGGAGGGGCAGGCGGCGGCGGCCGAGGGGGTTGGAGGCGGCGGCGGCGGCGGCCGAGGGGGTTGGAGGGGCAGGCGGCGGCCGAGGGGGTTGGAGGGGCAGGCGGCGGCCGAGGGGGTTGGAGGGGCAGGCGGCGGCGGCCGAGGGGGTTGGAGGGGCAGGCGGCGGCCGAGGGGGTTGAGGGCAGGTTGCGGCCGAGGGGGTTGGAGGGCAGGCGGCGGCCGAGGGGGTTGAGGCAGGCGGCGGCCGAGGGGTTGGAGGGCAGGCGGCGGCCGAGGGGGGTTGGAGGGCAGGTGGCGGCCGGGAGGGGTTGAGGGCAGGCGGCGGCCGAGGGGGTTGGAGGGCAGGCGGCGGCCGAGGGGGTTGGAGGGCAGGCGGCGGCCGAGGGGGCTGAGGCAGGCGGCGGCGGCCGAGGGGTTGGAGGGCAGGCGGCGGCCGAGGGGGTTGGAGGGCAGGCGGCGGCGGCCGAGGGGGTTGAGGGGCAGGCGGCGGCGGCCGAGGGGGTTGAGGGCAGGCGGCGGCCGAGGGGGCTGGAGGGGGCAGGCGGGCGGCGGCCGAGGGGGTTGAGGGGCAGGCGGCGTCGAGGGGTTGGAGGCAGGTTGCGGCCGAGGGGGTTGGAGGGGCAGGCGGCGGCCGAGGGGGTTGAGGGCGGCGGCGGCCGAGGGGGTTGGAGGGCAGGCGGCGGCCGAGGGGTTGAGGGGCAGGCGGCGGCCGAGGGGGTTGGAGGGGCAGGCGGCGGCGGCCGAGGGGGTTGGAGGGGCAGGCGGCGGCCGAGGGGGTTGGAGGGGCAGGCGGCGGCCGAGGGGGTTGGAGGGGCAGGCGGCGGCCGAGGGGGTTGGAGGGGCAGGCGGCGGCCGAGGGGGTTGGAGGGGCAGGCGGCGGCCGAGGGGGTTGGAGGGGCAGGCGGCGGCCGAGGGGGTTGGAGGGGCAGGCGGCGGCCGAGGGGCTGGAGGGGCGGCGGCGGCCGAGGGGGTTGGAGGGGCAGGCGGCGGCGGCCGAGGGGGTTGAGGCAGGCGGCGGCGGCCGAGGGGGTTGGAGGGGCAGGCGGCGGCCGAGGGGGTTGGAGGCAGGTGGCGGCCGAGGGGGTTGAGGGCAGGCGGCGGCCGAGGGGGTTGGAGGGGCAGGCGGCGGCCGAGGGGGTTGGAGGGGTGCGCGCGGCGGCCGAGGGGTTGGAGGGCAGGCGGCGGCCGAGGGGTTGAGGCAGGCGGCGGCCGAGGGGGGTTGAGGGGCAGGCGGCGGCGGGCCGAGGGGGTTGGAGGGGCAGGCTAGGCGGCCGAGGGGGTTGGGAGGGGCAGGCGGCGGCCGAGGGGGTTGAGGCAGGCGGCGGCCGAGGGGGTTGGAGGGGCAGGTGGCGGCCGAGGGGGTTGAGGCAGGCGGCGGCCGAGGGGGTTGGAGGGGCAGGCGGCGGCCGAGGGGGTTGGAGGGGCAGGCGGCGGCCGAGGGGGTTGGAGGGGCAGGCGGCGGCCGAGGGGGTTGAGGGCAGGCGGCGGCCGAGGGGGTTGGAGGGGGCAAGGCGGCGGCGGCCGAGGGGGTTGGAGGGGCAGGCGGCGGCGGCCGAGGGGGTTGGAGGGGCAGGCGGCGGCCGAGGGGGTTGGAGGGGCAGGCGGCGGCGGCCGAGGGGTTGGAGGGCAGCGCGCGCCGAGGGGGTTGGAGGGCAGGCGGCGGCCGAGGGGGTTGGAGGGCAGGCGGCGGCCGAGGGGGTTGAGGGGGCAGGCGGCGGCGGCCGAGGGGGTTGGAGGGGCAGGCGGCGGCCGAGGGGGTTGGAGGGGCAGGCGGCGGCCGAGGGGGTTGGAGGGGCAGGCGGCGGCCGAGGGGGTTGGAGGGGCAGGCGGCGGCGGCCGAGGGGGTTGGAGGGGCAGGCGGCGGCCGAGGGGGTTGGAGGGGCAGGCGGCGGCCGAGGGGTTGAGGGCAGGCGGCGGCGGCCGAGGGGGTTGGAGGGGCAGGCGGCGGCGGCCGAGGGGGTTGGAGGGGCAGGCGGCGGCCGAGGGGGTTGGAGGGGCAGGCGGCGGCCGAGGGGGTTGAGGGCAGGCGGCGGCCGAGGGGTTGGAGGGCAGGCGCGGCCGAGGGGGTTGGAGGGCAGGCGGCGGCCGAGGGGGTTGAGGGGCAGGTGCAGGCCGAGGGGGTTGAGGGCAGGCGGCGGCCGAGGGGGCCGGGCGCGCGGCGGCCGAGGGGTTGGAGGGCAGGCGGCGGCCGAGGGGGTTCGAGGCAGGCGGCGGCGGCCGAGGGGGTTGGAGGGGCAGGCGGCGGCCGAGGGGGTTGGAGGGGCAGGCGGCGGCGGCCGAGGGGGTTGGAGGGGCAGGCGGCGGCGGCCGAGGGGGTTGAGGGCAGGCGGCGGCCGAGGGGTTGAGGGGCAGGCGGCGGCGGCCGAGGGGGTTGGAGGGCAGGCGGCGTCGAGGGGGTTGGAGGGGCAGGTTGCGGCCGAGGGGTTGAGGGGCAGGCGGCGGCCGAGGGGGTTGGAGGGGCAGGTGGCGGCCGAGGTTGAGGCAGGCGGCGGCCGAGGGGGTTGGAGGGCAGGTGGCGGCCGAGGGGTTGGAGGGCAGGCGGCGGCCGAGGGGGTTGGAGGGGCAGGTTGCGGCCGGAGGGTTGGAGGGCAGGCGGCGGCCGAGGGGGTTGGAGGGGCAGGCGGCGGCGGCCGAGGGGGTTGGAGGGGCAGGCGGCGGCCGAGGTTGAGGGCAGGCGGCGGCCGAGGTTGGAGGGCAGGCGGCGGCGGCCGAGGGGGTTGGAGGGGCAGGCTGCGCCGAGGGGGTTGGAGGGGCAGGCGGCGGCCGAGGGGGTTGGAGGGGCAGGCGGCGGCCGAGGGGGTTGGAGGGGCAGGCGGCGGCGGCCGAGGGGGTTGGAGAGGCAGGTTGCGGCCGAGGGGGTTGAGGGCAGGCGGCGGCCGAGGGGGTTGAGGGGCAGGCGGCGGCCGAGGGGGCTGGAGGCAGGTGGCGGCCGAGGGGGTTGGAGGGGCAGGCGGCGGCCGAGGGGGTTGAGGGCAGGCGGCGGCCGAGGGGGTTGGAGGGGCAGGTTGCGGCCGAGGGGGTTGGAGGGGCAGGGTGGCGGCCGAGGGGGTTGAGGTGGGCAGGCGGCGGCCGAGGGGGTTGGAGGGGCAGGCGGCGGCCGAGGGGGTTGGAGGGGCAGGTGGCGGCCGAGGGGGCTGGAGGGCAGGCGGCGGCCGGGAGGGGTTGAGGGCAGGCGGCGGCCGAGGGGGTTGAGGGGGCAGGCGGCGGCCGGAGGGGTTGAGGGCAGGCGGCGGCCGAGGGGGTTGGAGGGGCAGGTGGCGGCCGAGGGGGTTGGAGGGCGGTTGCGGCCGAGGGGTTGAGGGGCAGGTTGCGTCGAGGGGGTTGGAGGGGCAGGCGGCGGCCGAGGGGGTTGGAGGGGCAGGCGGCGGCGGCCGAGGGGGTTGGAGGGGCAGGTTGCGGCCGAGGGGTTAAGGGCAGGCGGCGGCCGAGGGGGTTGGAGGGCAGGCGGCGGCCGAGGGGGTTGAGGGGCAGGCGGCGGCGGCCGAGGGGGTTGAGGGGCAGGTTGCGGCCGAGGGGGTTGAGGGCGCGGCGGCGGCCGAGGGGCTGGAGGGGCAGGCGGCGGCCGAGGGGGCTGGAGGGGCAGGTGGCGGCCGAGGGGGTTGGCGCGGCGCGGCGGCCGAGGGGGTTGAGGGCAGGCGGCGGCCGAGGGGTTGGAGGGCAGGCGGCGGCCGAGGGGGTTGGTGTGTGTGTGTATATATATATATATATATATATATATATATATATGCGCGCGCGCGCGTGTGTGTGTATGTGTGTGCGTGTGTATACATATATATCTATCTATATATATATAGCATGTATGTATGTATACACACATATGTATATATATATATATATATATATATATATATATATATATATATATATACATACATGTATATACATATATACATATATATGAATATATATATGTAAATATATATACATATCTTTATACCTATTTATCTATATAGATCTTACTCACTTGCTTTCCATGCTGCAGTAATGGTAACGGCTTCACGAAAGAAAGCCCGCACTTGCGAGAGAAGCATTAATGTCAAACATATAAAAAGTCCCGCTCACGACGATCAAAAGCCTAAGCATCCGATGAGGAGAGATAATGGCTCGCCCAAGACCAGCGGCCATGAGAACCGCGGTCCGCCGACCATGAACCGCGGAGGAGCGCGGGGGACCGCGAGCCTTCATGCTCGAGCGGCGTCTCGAAGCGGAAGGCCGGAAGCGGCGCTCTCGCTGGCGACGCGGCCGAGGGGGTTGAAGGGGCAGGCGGCGGCCGAAGGGGTTGGAGGGGCAGGCGGCGGCCGAGGGGGTTGGAGGGGCAGGCGGCGGCCGAGGGGGTTGGAGGGGCAGGCGGCGGCGGCCGAGGGGGTTGGAGGGGCAGGCGGCGGCCGAGGGGGTTGGAGGGGCAGGCGGCGGCCGAGGGGGTTGGAGGGGCAGGCGGCGGCGGCCGAGGGGGTTGGAGGGGCAGGCGGCGGCCGAGGGGGTTGGAGGGGCAGGCGGCGGCCGAGGGGGTTGGAGGGGCAGGCGGCGGCGGCCGAGGGGGTTGGAGGGGCAGGCGGCGGCCGAGGGGGTTGGAGGGGCAGGCGGCGGCCGAGGGGGTTGGAGGGGCAGGCGGCGGCGGCCGAGGGGGTTGGAGGGGCAGGCGGCGGCCGAGGGGGTTGGAGGGGCAGGCGGCGGCCGAGGGGGTTGGAGGGCTAGGCGGCGGCCGCATGGGAGGGCGACGTGGTGTGTGCGTGTGTGAAGATGTGTATATGTAGGTGTATAGACAGAAACATGGATATAAGAATAGGACAAATAGAGTTAAGTATATTAATAGATAGATACAGCATACGGGCTGTGCGTGTGAGAGAGAGAGAGAGAGACAAAGACAAAGAGAGAGAAAGAGAGAGAGAGAGACACAAATAAAAAGTGCACACAAAAATATATACCAAAGTACCTTCATTACACATCTCATATCCGCCAGAGCAGCCGAGGGCTGAGCTGTTAGTCGGAGAGCCCTTTTTTGCCGTCCTCGTCAAGGCGGCCTGAGGGGAAGCGAGATAAAACACCCGGGTCATCATGTCCTCTCCCGGCGGAGGGGAACCGATCAAGGTCGCCCACGGGGGAAGTTAAAGTCTCCCCCTCCCCCCACTCCTCTCCCTTACAACCCACGTTCGTCATCTCCCCCTCCCCCCACTCCTCTCCCTTACATCCCACGTTCGTCATCTCCCCCTCCCCCCACTCCTCTCCCTTACATCCCACGTTCGTCATCTCCCCCTCCCCCCACTCCTCTCCCTTACAACCCACGTTCGTCATCTCCCCCTCCCCCCACTCCTCTCCCTTACAACCCACGTTCGTCATCTCCCCCCCCCCCCCACATGCCTTCATGTATAAAGTGACTACACAACCCCTCTACCCCTTACCCCGCATCCCTTGCTTACATGTACATACGCCTCCTTCCATCCACGCACACACACTCCGCCCCCGCGTTTACAAGTGCACACGCCCCCCCCCCTCCCCTTACTTCCCCTGGGGCTTTTCCCCGAGGCGTCTCCCGGACATACGCCTCTCTCCCTCTTCCCCCTCTCCTTTGCCCCCCATCCCTCCCCCCTCGTTTCCTTCCCATCTCTCTTTCCCTTCCCTTCCTCTTCCCTTCCTCCTCCCCCCCCCGTCCCCTTCTCTTCCCCGTGGCTGGTAAGGGGAACTACTGTCGCGTTTCTCGTTATTACGTGGTGGTGGTTGTTGTCTATGTTTGCGTGTGATGTGTGTCTGTGCGTTTGTGTGTGTACATATGTTTGTATTGTTAGTGAATGTGAATGTGTATCTGATTGTCTGTTTCTTATCTATGTGTATGTGTGTAATTCAGTCTGCGTTTATTTGTTGTTGTTTGTGTGTGTGTGTGTGTGTATGTGTGTTAATTTATTTGTGCATTTCATTATTTGCGCCTATGCATGTGTGATTTTTTTTCGTCCAAAAAAAGAAATAGAGAACAGCACGGAGAAGTTCCCCGACAAAGCCCTTTCGCTTCGAGGTCGCCACCAGGTCTCCACAGAGGCGCCGAAGGAGGGGGAGAGGGAGAGAGAGAGAAGGCGAATAGGGGGAGGGGGGGAGAGGAAGGGAAGAGAGGCGGAAACCACAGAGCAAGACGATAAGTACGCATGAAACACTCGGCTCTTCGCCGCAGGTGAACGTAGCGCTTCCTTGACCTTGCCTGCTGCGAAGACCGTCTCGGGCGAATGCGCTGGGAAGGGGGGGTGGGGGGGGAGAAGAGGGGGGAGCATAGAGGAGAGAGAGGGAGGGAGAGAGGAAGAGGAAGGGGGGGGGGAGAAGAGGGGGAAGCATAGAGGAGAGAGAGGGAGGGAGAGAGGAAGAGGAAGGGGGGAGGGAGAAGAGGGGGGAGCATAGAGGAGAGAGAGGGAGGGAGAGAGGAAGGGGGGGTGGGGGGGAGAAGAGGGGGAAGCATAGAGGAGAGAGAGGGAGGGAGAGAGGAAGAGGAAGGGGGGAGGGGGAGGGAGAAGAGGGGGGAGCATAGAGGAGAGAGAGGGAGGGAGAGAGGAAGAGGAAGGGGAAGGGAAAGGGAGGGGACTGTAATATGATGAAAAGGGTCCGAGTGCGTTGATTTAGATGGCTTTAGATTACTATTGCAAGTCCTGAAGGATGGTGAGGATAGGATTTTTTAAATAGAAGTGATGAGTGTATATAAGTATAATTGTATATATGTTTATATGTATGTATGTATATATATGTATATATATATATATATATATGTGTGTGTATATATATATATATGTGTGTGTGTGTGTGTGTGTGTGTGTGTGTGTGTGTGTGTGTGTGTGTGTGTGTGTGTGTGTGTGTGTGCGTGCATGTGTGTGTGCGTGTGTGTGTGTGTTGTCATGCAGAATATAAAATGTATAACCAGCACAAAAACATCCTTTAGAGAGACTTTGTCATGAGCCTCAGAATAGAACCTCCCCGACTCTTCCCTCAATGGATGAGTGTGTGACTCATGTCTAGTCCCTCCCCCCACCCCCACCCCACCCCGGGCGTGTTATATCACCCATCGCGATTTTATCCCGTGCTAATGAGGCGATTTGAGATACTCTAAATGGAGAGCCTCATGACCCACTCTGGCCATTGAAACAAAGGGGATTTTCTTCTCTCTTTCGGTTTTCCTTTTGAAGAAAAAGACGACATTTTGGCATGAGATTAGCATATTTTGAAGCGGATATGGGATTAGATAAGAAGGAATGACATGAATCTTTAGTCATTATATTATAATTTTCTGACTTCACCTGTCAATGGTCCCTCATAAAATGAGAGAGATAGAGATAGAGAGAGAGAGAGAGAAAGAAAGATAAAAGAGAGAGAGAGAGAGAGAGAGAGAGATGAAAGAGAGAGAGAGAAAGATGAAAGAGAGAGAGAGAGAGAGAGAGAGAGAGAGAGAGAGAGAGAGAGAGAGAGAGAGAGAGAGAGAGAGAGAGAGAGAGAGAGAGAGAGAGAGAGAGAGAGAGAGAGAGAGAGAGAGAGAGAGAGAGAGAGAGAGAGAGAGAGAGATGAAAGAGAGAGAGAGAAAGATGAAAGAGAGAGAAAGATGAAAGAGAGAGAGAGAGAGAGATAGAGAGAGAGAACGATGAAAGAGAGAGAGAGAGAGAGAGAGAGAGAGAGAGAGAGAGAGAGAGAGAGAGAGAGAGAGAGAGAGAGAGAGAGAGAGAAAACACCTCGACGACACAACACCTCGAGTCGTACGTGATATCCACCCGCACCGCCAGACTTGGATTATCCTTGCACGACCCTTTCAGCAATACCGTGACTCGTCTTGGGGAGAGAATTGAAGAAGAAAAGAAAAGAAAAATCCATTGCAACCTCTTCCCTCTCCCCCCTCCCCCTCCCTCCTTATTCCTCACCCCCTCACCCCCTCACCCCTCACCCCCTCACCCTTCCTTCACTTTCACTTCTACTTCATAATTGTGGTTCATATTCTTTATCTTAGACGTTCAGGGGAAATATTCCATTCTCTCGAAACTGATGGTGAGGATAACTTTAATGACAGTAGTGTAATGGTAGTGATAAGGATAATGACAATGGTGAAAGTTAATAGTATCGACAATGATAATGATAACGATAACGATATGAAAATTTTTATTTCTCTTAAATGAAAAATAAAAGATATGGATTAAGCACTCAGAAAGAAATCAGAGAACTTGAATAAGTATCTCAATGCATTCTTAATCTTACTTTGTTTCAAACCAAACAATAACATTCTCTAACTGCACTCTAATCAGCCAATCTCTTTCCGCTCCGACGAGACAGGTAATCTAGATTAATCTCTCGGTCCTCAGTATTGTCTAGCACAGGGAGGACCTCGAGCATTGTTCTTCGGCAGGCTGTGACGCCAGGGCCGAGTGAGGCATTTGGAATCGTCGCGCTTGTTCGTGGCGAGGCGGGGGGGCGGGGGGGATGAGGAGGGGAGGAGGGGAGGAGGGAGGCTGTTTAGGATATCTGATTGTGTGTCTTTTTGAGGGGGAAAAGGGAGAGAGAGAGAGAGAGAGGGGAGAGAGAGGGAGGGAAGGAGAGGAAGATGGAGAGAGACAGGGAGAGAGGAAGAAATTGGGACTGGAGGAAAAGGAGAGAGATAAAAGAAATATATATACATACACACACACACAATGTGTGTGTGTGTGTGTTTGTGGTCAGGCAGAACTCATTAAACTGAAATTTCTTAAAGCGCATTTAGCGAAGTGAGAAATTGTCGTTATCTGACACCAGGGTTCCGTGCGGAGCCGCTGAATCACTTCGCTAGATTCGCTGCCGATTGACTCCCCTGCGCGAACCGTG
>BOPN01000623.1:185217-190217 GCA_017312705.2 Penaeus japonicus
CTTTCCTTCGGGATCTTTTCCTGCAATCACAGCGTCCCCGGAAGATCCCTGGAAGTTAGGGGAAGTACTTGCGTCTCTGTTGCAAATGCAGCGTCCATTGGTATTGCATCCGCGCCCGTCGCTTGTCATAAATGGGCCGTGTCTGCCAGCCAGGCTCGCTCAAACGTCTCCTTTTCTTGTTAGTGACGAGTAAGAGATCGTCTCTGCTGGATCTCTTGGCGACTTTTCATCAGGACTAAAATCGCTGGGGCTTGTTCGCCGCCCAGACATTAAGGTACGGTAACCATCGGTCGAGTAACAAAGGAAGTAAGAAGCCGTTTTGGCAATTGGTTAATTTCACTCCCTCCGCTGCCTAATGGAAATACTGCGTTGATAGTCACTATAATGACTTCAACATATCTGCTGGTAACGCGCGGCGACCTGGAGAGGAAATGGTGGCTGAGGACGACGTAGGTAAAGTTTTAATTAAAAGAAAATAAAAGGAAATAAATCAGGCAGGAGCGATCGTTTATTAGGGAGCGCTGCATTAAAGCAACTCCACGGCACGCGCTTTGTCATGCACGCCTCGGCTGCATGCATGGTTGGCACGACCGCACCTGCACACTAACTAGTGTTCATGAGCAGTCACTATGCTTAAGGACAATGTTTTGTGAATACTCGCTTTAGAAAGTCGCCGGTTATTCATTACAGGTCCGATTCTTATTTTATTAGAATATCCGGTCTTGCGATTTTCTTTTTGGTTTGCCTTTGTTACTGTGCTAGAGGTTGTTAGAGTGAGCTGTTACTGTAATTTGTAATCTGTAAGTTGAAGTAATTGGTGATTGTAATATTGTATGAGGGATATCTGGTGATTCTATATATGCATCATTTGCGATGTGTTTCGTGATTGGGAAATATAACAAATTATTGGATAAACAAATACCTAATAATTCATTATGAAAATGATATATACAAAAAACGAAAGCTCAAAGCCTCTCAGTCCCGATTACTTTCGCTTCCGTATTTCTCCGAGACGGTTCCTCTTCACGTAAACCTTCGACCCGGAAGCGGTTCAGCCTCTGCCTGCGCGCGTCTCCCTCTCGCTCGCTCGCCGTCCAGCGCCATTTGTTTGTTTTGACTCCGGTGCTATCATCCTGGGAATCTGCTAATGAATACATTTACATATTCCCACCTGACAGCGCACTAATGCCTCGATGAACAGATAGGGCCGACGAGACTACCTTATATGTACCGTTAGTAAGGTCTAAATTCGGGCCTCACGATGGGCGACATTGAAAACTCGCCCTTGAAGTCTTAGGCTCGAGTGGTCAGCGCTGGACGGACGGACGACTCCTGGGCTCGCTCCCTCGCTCGCTCGCTGGCTGCCGATCGTGACCGCTTTCCTACGATCCCTTTAACAAATCGGTGCTTCTGGAGGCACAGAAAATTGTTGTTGTTTTTTTTAATTAAAGGCCCGACGCATTTTCTTGCGTTGATTCTTACGTACTATTCAGATTATTATAACCTCCTTGGCGATAATAAATGCTAATTGTTAGTTGTATGTCTGTTCGACTGCTGTTTCCCTCGGTGCGAGGAGGACCACCTACCGCTGAAACAAATAAGGCAAATCCGGTAGTTCTAAGAGTTGACGGCAGCGAAGGAAAGAGAAAGGGAAGGGGCGGGGATAGGCCTACACTCCTAAGTAACAAAGTCTGCAGCACATATGTTCCCAGGGTCGTTTCACGTGAACTACAAAGCATATGGGTTCTCTTTGTGTTGGTGATTAGAATAACGTAGCTTACATTATATCTGTATATGAAACTAGGCACATCTAAGTTTACAATATCCAAGAGATCCTGGCTACTTATATGTTATTGTCTTCACTTACACATACGGCTACACCCATGATATGAAAATAGGTATATCTAAGTATACAATAAGCAGGAAATCCTGTATATTTATTCATAATGATTGCACTTGTCCATACAGCTATACCCATTATATTTTTATATGAATATAAGCATATTTAAACATACAGTATCCAGGGGACCCTGTATACATATACATACAATCAGTACATACAGTTAAACCAACCAGCTCCCGAAAGTGCAAACAATAAAAACAAAAGCGAGTCGCCACCCAACGAAACGGCCGCGCTTCTCCCACCCATAAGGAAAGTTAACCTCGCCTGACGTCCTGTAAGATTCTGCGATAAGTGTGCAGATGGCTGCGGCATTGACAAGGCCGACCTCAAAGCCTTATCTACACATTAGTGTTGAAAGTGTCTAATTAGTCGTCCTTAGCCCGATTTGGAGGCCGTGCGCTACCTGCTGCTGTGACCGGACCCTGATTCACTCCCGTCGGCGCGTGGGTCTCGCCGTTAAACGGGCGGGCGAGCGGAGGCGGGGGAAGAGAGTGTAAATATGGAAAATCAACGGATAACAGATGCGTAAGATTAAGCAAGGGCCTAGATGAGGAATGTAAGTGAGGGCAGAAAGAGATGAAAGATTTTTATGTATATTATGTATATTCTCTCCTCTCTCTCTCTCTCTCTCTCTCTCTCTCTCTTTCTCTCTCTCTCTTAAGAAAAACGGGAGTTCGAAGGGAACATGACCGAAAGGGATTGCAAAGCCATGAGCCTGTTGACGAGGTACAGATACGGAATAACATTACAGCCTCATGTCGGACGTGAGATGAAGGGGGGGGGATGTCGTAGTTACAAATAATACTTGATGGATTTATAGTTTTCATTTGTTATCCTCTTCAGACTTTGGTGCTTTGATGATATTGATAAGAGTAACAAAAATAATGATATCGAATAATTATTATTACCATTGACATTATTATCATTTTACCATCATCATAGTCATTTATGTTATTAATATCATTTTTATCATTATCATCATCATCATCGTGATCATTATTATAATATTGATAATAATAATGATAATAATGGTAAGAGTAATAATAATTATTACTATCATTATCAGTATCATTATGATTTCCAGCATCACTATTTTAACAGTATCATTACAACGTGATTTCTTGTGAATTTTCTCGAGTTTTTCATGTCATTATTATAAACATTACTTTTATTGCTGTAGATGTGCATTACCATATTTATTATAGTTGTGATTATGATTAGTATTATTTATAGTAATATCAGTAATCGTGTAATCATCACAATCACCTTCACCATGATGAATATTATGATTATTCATTATTATAGTCTCACAATTCTTATCACCATCATCATATATACTCCTTATTCTCTCTCTCTCTCTCTCTCTCTCGCTTCTACTCCCTCCCTCTCTCTCTCTCTCTCTCTCTCTCTCTCTCTCTCTCACTCTTCCACTCTCTCTCTCTCTCTCTCTCTCTCTCTCTCTCTCTCTCTCTCTCTCTCTCTCTCTCTCTCTCTCTCTCTCTTCCTCTCTCTCTCTCTCTCTCTCTCGCTCTCTCTCTCTCTCTCTCTCTCTCCCTCCCCCCCTCTCTCTCTCTCTCACTTTTGCCCAGCTCTGAAGCCGAACCCTTTGGATTCATCTCCACCGAAGCATACTGTTCACATGAATGGAAACGCTTCACTGAACACGAACCAGAGGTCACTGTAGGCGAGGGAGTCGGACGATATTTCCTTCGGTGAATGCGGTGCACAGCAAACAGGAAGAAGTAGCGTTAGTAAGGAGGAAAACACTGGGAGAGCGAAAGTGAGTAGGAGTAAGAGGGAGGGAGAGGGAGTGGGAGAGGGAGTGGGAGAGGGAGAGGGAGAGAAGGAGAGAGAGAGAGAGAGAGAGAGAGAGAGAGAGAGAGAGAGAGAGAGAGAGAGAGAGAGAGAGAGAGAGAGAGAGAGAGAGAGAGAGAGAGAGAGAGAGAGAGAGAGAGAGAGAGAGAGAGAGAGAGAGAGAGAGAGAGAGAGAGAGAGAGAGAGAGAGAGAGAGAGAGAGAGAGAGAGAGAGAGAGAGAGAGAGAGAGAGAAGGAGAGGGAGGGAGAGAGAGAGAGAGAGAGAGAGAGAGAGAGAGAGAGAGAGAGAGAGAGAGAGAGAGAGATAAAACAAATTACGACAAGAAACCTTGAAACTTATGAAAAATCTTTAGAGTTTGAAATTTATTGTTATTATTATTGTTGATAAGAAACAAATGAATCCATTAAACCCAATTACTGATAATATTACTAAGTCGACAAAATGTTCACCGAGTCAATGACTTGAATGAAGAAAGAAGTTTATTGGGATTTTGATTGGTTTTAACTGCGATTTGCTAAACAAAAGTCTCTTTACAGCTGTTTTCTTGCTACACCTGTTTTCATTGTCATGGCAGTTACTGGGGTTTTATGTTGCCAAAATGATTTATTTATGTATTTACCTTTTTTTGATATGAGCGGATACTTTGCCACCACAATACTATAAACAGTAATATTGATATTTAAAGGGATAATAATAATACAACGATGATGAATGAAGATGAGGGTGTGATGTGATAAAGATTAGGATAGCATTGCTGATAATAGTGATGATTCCAATGCAAACATTAACCTTAATTATTACCATAATATTTTTTTTATAAGCATGATAGCAAGAACAATAATGACACAGAGAAAATATTTTGTATACTGATCTTGTGAATAGTAGTATTACCATCATCTCTATTAGTAAAGCTAAAACAGCAGCATTAACTTAATTTCGATATCCTTATAGCCATCACCAGGAATCACTCACCATCAATATCGCGGCTAGTAGTCGATGCAAATAAGAACGCAAATACGAGAAACCATCGGTCGTTACGTGGGACACCATGGAGGAGGAAGGGCAGATGGTGGATGGCGGCCGCTGCTATGTGGTCGCGCCCTTTGGAAAAGCAAGGGAGAGAGGAAAGAGGGTGGAGGAGTGGGAAATGGAGAGAGGGGAGGAGGGAGAGCGACCGAGAGGAAGGAGGGAGGGGAGGGAGGGAGGAGAGATGGAGAGGGAGATATGAGAGAGAGAGAGAGAGAGAGAGAGAGAGAGAGAGAGAGAGAGAGAGAGAGAGAG
>BOPN01000623.1:195217-197717 GCA_017312705.2 Penaeus japonicus
CATCGTGATCATTATTATAATATTGATAATAATAATGATAATAATGGTAATAGTAATAATAATTATTACTATCATTATCAGTATCATTATGATTTCCAGCATCACTATTTTAACAGTATCATCACAACGTGATTTCTTGTGAATTTTCTCGAGTTTTTCATGTCATTATTATAAACATTACTTTTATTGCTGTAGATGTACATTACCATATTTATTATAGCTGTGATTATGATTAGTATTATTTATAGTAATATCAGTAATCGTGTAATCATCACAATCACCTTCACCATGATGAATATTATGATTATTCATTATTATAGTCTCACAATTCTTATCACCATCATCATATATACTCCTTATTCTCTCTCTCTCTCTCTCTCTCTCTCTCTCTCTCTCTCTCTCTCTCTCTCTCTCTCTCTCTCTCTCTCTCTCTCTCTCTCTCTCTCTCCCTCTCTCTCTCTCTCTCTCTCTCTCTCTCTCTCTCCCCCCCCCCCTCTCTCTCTCTCACTTTTGCCTAGCTCTGAAGCCGAACCCTTTGGATTCATCTCCACCGAAGCATACTGTTCACATGAATGGAAACGCTTCACTGAACACGAACCAGAGGTCACTGTAGGCGAGGGAGTCGGACGATATTTCTATCGGTGAATGCGGTGTACAGCAAACAGGAAGAAGTAGCGTTAGTAAGGAGGAAAACACTGGGAGAGCGAAAGTGAGTAGGAGTAAGAGAGAGGGAGAGGGAGAGGGAGTGGGAGAGGAAGAGGGAGAGAGGGAGAGGGAGAGGGAGGGGGAGAGAGAGAAGAAGAGGGAGGAAGAGAGAGGGAGAGGGAGAGAAGGAGAGAAAGATAAAGAGCGAGGGTCGGAGAGATAAAAATGTAATTCCGGAATGTAAAGTGGGTGAAGTATGATGCCAGATTAAAAAGAGATTGAAACTATAATGCTATAGAATGAAGGAATACTGAAAGAAAGGTACAGAAAATAGGGAGAGAGAGAGAGAGAGGGAGAAGAGAGAGAGGAGAGAGAGAGAGAGAGAGAGAGAGAGAGAGAGAGAGAGAGAGAGAGAGAGAGAGAGAGACAGAGACAGAGAGAGAGAGAGAGAGAGAGAGAGAGAGAGACAGAGAGAGAGACAGAGAGAGAGAGAGAGAGAGAGAGAGAGAGAGAGAGAGAGAGAGAGAGAGAGAGAGAGAGAGAGAGAGAGAGAGAGAGAGAGAGAGAGAGAGAGAGAGAGAGAGAGAGAGAGAGAGAGAGAGAGAGAGAGAGAGAGAGATGAAACAGATTGCGACAAGAAACTTTGAAACTTATGAAAAATCTTTAGAGTATATATATATAGAGAGAGAGAGAGAGAGAGAGAGAGATATATATATATATATATATATATATATATATATATATGTATATATATATGTATATATATATATATATACATATATATATATATATATAAATATATATATATATATATATATATATATGTATATATATATATATATGTATATATGTGTGTGTGTGTGTGTGTGTGTGTGTGTATGTATGTAGTCTTGTATGATTTTGATTTCCCTGTGTGTCTTATTAAAGAGGAAAAGAATAAGCCACAGAGCCATTAGGCTAAGTGCTTTGTGTCAAGGATTCTGTCTATTCTTTCCTGTTTTTCTCTTCCCTCTTCCATTTTTGCAGCCCGCCGAGATAGAAATAAAAAATTAAAAGCGAACATTGGAAAATACTTTTCGTTATGTTGATTTTTTAATCGATGAATAAGGACTTAACAAGTTTAGTAAAATAGGAAAATACCAAGCTTGTTTACGCAAATGTATTTAATTGATAATTACAGACTGATCGGAGCCTTCATTACCGCGCTCTATGTGGTAACTGATGCAGGTTATGGTCTTAAATAAGCTTCCCTTTAAACCCGACCAGGAAGGAGGAAGATGTAAAAGAGGCTTATCATTACCATATTCCGCTTTCGCCAAAATGATTTTAATTTATCAAATGCACCAGACCTGGACCAAATACTAGACATGAGTGACTTTATGCTTAATATGAGATGCTTCTGGACGAGAGCACGAGAGAGTTGACTCGAAAAGCGGACGACTCCAACTCGGAGACCTAGCAAGGGAAGGGAATGAATAGAAGATGAAGCATGCATTATCCAGGCCATAGGATGAAGCAGAAGCAAGTGTACCATGTCTCGGATGAATAATGAGAAAGGGACAATGAAGCAAGAAGAAACACTTGATGATTCTCAGATGAGAGAAAACACTTGATGCATAAGCCCACTTTAGGTTGCACCCTGACACTCCTCTGACGAACGGTTCTACAGTGGCGTCCAGGGTGATGGTATTGAGCTGGGTTTGGCTTTCCCGCGAGAGGAATCTTGTTTGCTTTCCCACTTTCTCTTTAAGGATGGATTGCTGGATTCAGGGAGGCAGGGACCTGATTGAAAATATGCTTATGAATATGCTTATAAAGGAGAGAGAGAGAGAGAGAGAGAGAGAGAGAGAGAGAG
>BOPN01000623.1:202717-207717 GCA_017312705.2 Penaeus japonicus
GAATTAGGACGTACGGTGGTGGTGGCGGTGCGGTCCCAAGGGATTCCGTGACCGGCCTCGCGTTATTACTGTCTTTGTTATTGCATATGTCATCATTGTCTCCATTATCATCATCATATGCAACATTATTATGTACATACACACACTAGCACGCGTACGATATATACACATGCACATATATATTTATAGGCGTATATTTGTAATTGTCATTCGGAAATAGGTACACTTCTACATAGACCAACTTTGTGACTGCATGTGTGTGCGAGCATGCATGTCTGACCCACGCACGTGCCGATGAGCGCCGAATGGCATGAGGCGAATTCCCAAAGGAGCGAGATTCCCTTGGAGAGGAAAGTGAGCTGGAAAAATAAGTCGATTAATGACCGATGGCCGAGGCGTCGAGGTGACTGACAACTTTTACGGAATTATTAGTGTATGTGACTTTGAACTGGTGGACCGGGTATGTATGTACCTGAAGAGTGAGGGTCTCTCTCTCTCTCTCTCTCTCTCTCTCTCTCTCTCTCTCTCTCTCTCTCTCTCTCTCTTTTACCCGTCCTTTTCTACTCCTACTCTATCTCTCTGCCGTTCTCCTCCTCTCTCTCCCTCACCCTACCCCTCGCCCTATCCCTCTCCCTCACCCTACCCCTCGCCCTATCCCTCTCCCTATCCCTCTCCCTCACCCCCATATCCCTCTTCCACACCCTGTCTCTCCCTCGCGATCAAGTGTCGAATATCTCCTTTTAGTGCTTGTGTTTATTGTTTTTTTTCACCCGCGTTTTTGTGTGCTTGGCGACAGAGAGGTCATGGTGTCTGTTGCCATCGTTGCCTCATGACGGCTGTTTCGTTGTTGTTCTGGGCGTAGAATACGCGACTGTGGACGTCATTGCGCTTTCTCATGCGACATATCATATAGCGTGTACTGTATACTGTGTTGGGATGGACGGGTGTCACTTGTTTCTGGGGCGAGAGAGAGAAAATGTCTTCTTTCTGTCTTTGTTGTTTTGTTTTGTTTATCTCTCCTATTCCACCCAATCTGGTTTTGATGTTTTTTGTTTTGTGCGCGCGCACACACTCGCACGCACGCACGCACGCACGCACGCACGCACGCACGCACGCACGCACGCACGCACGCACACACACACACACACACACACACACACACACACACACACACACACACACACACACACACACACACACACACACACACACACACACACACACACAGGCCTATATGGCATTAACGTATGCGAACACGGACGCTGCTATACATAGTCCATGTATATGCAAATTAGTTTCCAGTCTTCCGTTCAATTAATTCTGCAGGTTGTGGATTTATTAACTTTTTTACACTCTGTTGGTTTTTGTGATAAGTTTTATTTTTTCGGTCTACTGATATTAAGGGTCTCGCTGCGTTTGCATAATTGCGAGAGGGAGAAAGGGGAGAAAGAGAGAGAAAGAGAAGAGAAAGAGAGAGAAGAGAGAGAGAGAGAGAGAGAGAGAGATTGAGAGAGACAGAGATAATAGAAAAATCGAAGACAAACTAGAGAGCAGAAGAAGGATTTAGCCGTAAAGTGATCAGATCTTCTCGTGTGCTACAGAGTTACTTCTCAAGACCGGAGGGAATGTTCAGCGGCTCGACAGCGGAACGCGATTGAAGCGGCTCCGGCGGCTGTCTCTCGGCCGCCCCCGACGTCCGCCTCCCTGTCGAAGGCCGCTATCTAAACCACGAAAATTGGTACTTCCCATGCCGCTCCCCTGCGTGGCCGTGGCAAGGGCGGCTGTGACTGACTTAAGGATACCTTGGCGGTGACAGCATCGGCGATTGGCCCAAACTTATTCCGCGTCTGACGGCGGCCGGGGGCGCAGACACTGCACGGCTGTGGCGGTGATTTGCGACTGCGATTTGGGGAGAGAAACGTCGACGGTGATTTACCTGCGTGGGACTCGGGACTGGCCGGGTGACTGCGTGCATCCCAGTAGCGGTCTTGTCTGTGAGGGGCCCGAAGGCGGTGCAAATCTCATTGTAAAACCGATGGGATTCAGAGAAATAAATGCGCCATTATGCAAAGATGTTTGAACGACTCATGTTCTCCAAGTGATATATCAATGGTGGAGGCGAGAGCCTTTAGCAGTTAGCAGAGGATTTAGTTTTTTTCTTCTCATTCTCGTATTGCGTTCTCATTCCTTGTATCTGCGGGTCGGATGTGTGCAGTCTGCCCGGGCGTGTGGGAGGCTGTGCGAAGAGCGGATGGGATCAGAAATGCTGACAGTGTATGTGTGCATTTGTGTTTGAGTGAACGCGCGTTCGCGTACATAGATATACATAAATACATACATATATACAATTACCGTGTATACACATATGCATACATACATACTTACATATATACATGCATACATAAATACATACATACACACACATTGTGTGTGCGTTTGTGTGTGTGTGTGTGTGTGTGTGTGTGTGTGTGTGTGTGTATTTCTTTGTATATATATATATATATATATATATATATATATATGTATATAAACACATATACATACATACATGCATATTCATATGCACATGAACATGAACATGCACATGCATACACATACACACACACACACACACACACACACACACACACACACACACACACACACACACACACACACACACACACACACACACACACACACAGAGTATGTGTGTATGTATGTATGTTTGTATGTATGTGTATGTGTATATAAAACATATGTGTCCTTCTAGAACTTCTCGGAAAGATACCCTTCAGAGAGTGTGAAGGGCCTCGAGAACTTCGTGTTTCCAAGAAAGTTCTCGAAATAACTCTTCACAAGAAGCAGGAAAATTTTGAAGTCCTAAAAGAGAGCTCCTTTGCAGAGAGCGAGAGCCGGACGAAGAGTGATCGTAGGATATCTCCAATTGTCTTTATTTACACTGATAAACTGTTTAGTAAGCGGTCTGTTCATTTCTTTAAAAAATGGGCGGTCATTTTTATGGTCGCGGCAATTGCAAACACGTGCGGGCTGCGAGATGAGACGGCTCGTGATGATAAACCTTGGCTGGGGCCAGACGGGAGGGGGGAGAGAGGGAGAGCGAGATGGGGGGAGAGAGCGAGATGGAGAGAGAGAGAGAGAGAGAGAGAGAGAGAGAGAGAGAGAGAGAGAGAGAGAGAGCGAAAGAAAAAAAAGAGTGACAAAGGCTGTCAGGTAGACAAGCAGTAGATAGTATACAGCTGACGTAGACGGCATAACGAAGAACCAGCGTCGGAAAGACAGACAGACAGACAGGAGGGACGGGCGCGGGCGAGACAGGGACAATCCGCAGAAGCAGCAGGAGCGCCCAGTGCTTAATGCCCCTCCCTGCCCCTCCATCTATTCCCCCTCCTTCCTCTTCCCTGCCCCATTCTACCCCCTCCCTCCGCTTTCCTCCACTTCCTCCTCTTTCCCATAGTTTCCCTCCCATCCCCTCCTTCCCTTCCTTCCTTTTCCTTCGATCTTCCCCTTCATACTCCTTCACCTCTCTATTCTGCTATTCCATCCTTTCACCTCCCTCTTCCTCCTTCCTCCCTTCCCCTCCCGCTCCCTGCTTTCCCTCTTTCACTTCCCTCCTCCTTCCATTCCTTCAATTCCCTTTTTCTTCCTCCTCCTTCTCCCTTCCCCCTGCTGTTTGATATTTTGAATGTGAAGGAGAGTGAACCTTAGATAATGATAAAGATAGCGATTGATGTTACGTGAAAGAAATATATACAGAATATCAATATATAGTGAAACACAAATTACATGAAATCAATATGAAGTGAAAAAAAACGAAAATATTGCAAGAAAGAAAACGTGCCGTGAAAGCAACTCTTTTTGTTAGAAATGTTGCTTGCAGAGTGTTTGCATCGAGCATCAGCGGCTGTGTCAACACTTTGGGAAGCATTTGCAACTTCGCACCTTTTCTCTTCTCATTTCCCCCTTTCTCCCTTCTCTCCGCTACATTTTCCTCTCTCTTCTCTCTTCCCCTTTTTCCCTCCTATCCCCTTGCTTCCTTCTCCTGTCCTTCTACTGCCTCCTCCTCTCCCCTCTTCCTCCTCTCCTCTCTTCCTCCTCCTCTCCTCTCCTCAACCCTCTCCTCTTCCTACTCTCCCCTCCTCCAGCTATCCCCCCCTTCTTTCCCCCTCCTACTACCCCCCTTGTCTCCCCCTTCTCTCCTCCTCTCTCCCCTCACCCCTCTCCCCTCTCCCCTCGCTCCTCTCCTCTCGCTCCTCTCCCCTTTGCTCCCCGAAGATGAATGAAAAAGGAGAGGGTGAAAGAGGAGACAGATAAAGTAATTTTTGGCATAGATTACACCGTGTTTGGCTTCCTGTTCTGTCGGGCGAGAGACAGACAGACTGTGTGTATGTATGTATATATGTATGTATATATGTATGTATGTAGGTATGTAGTTAAGTAATTATTTATGTATTTATGCATGCATGTATGTGTGTATATGTACGTATGTGTATGTATGTGAGTATTTATGTGTTTTGAGTGCGTTCGGGAATTCGAAGCTATGCAGTAACTGGAGGTTGTGATAACTGGGTCAATGTTACCACAATACAGCTGTGCGGAGGGCGTCTTCCGTTTCAAAGACTTTACGATGTTGCCTCCTATATTATTTTCTTTCTTCTCTTTCTTTTTTTTTGTCGGGGAGACGTATGGGTGTGAGTCAACGTTTGAGGAGGGAGCAAAGCAAGGGTTTTTCTTTGTTTTTCTTATTTTTAGTTCATGTTTTGTGTGTATTGATCATTATTCTTCTTGTCATTATTATTGTTGTTGTGGTTGTGGTTGTTATGAGTATAGTATCATGTTATTTTTTTTACTATCATCACTTGTATGCATTAGCTATTCATTGTAAGTTTTGTTATTGGTGTTATTAATAATCTTGTTGCTTCTGTTGTTGATTTATGTTGCCTTTCTTTATTATTGTTGTCGTTTTACAATAGTGTTTTTTTTGCTACTTTTTGTTTTTT
>BOPN01000623.1:212717-220217 GCA_017312705.2 Penaeus japonicus
ATATATATATATATATATATATATATATATATATATATATATATATATATGTGTGTGTGTGTGTGTGTGTGTTTATGTATATATGTATATATATATATTATATATATATATATATATATCATGTGTGTTTGCGCTGATGTATTTGTGCAGCATAGTCGATAAAAAAGAGTCCGAGAGATGTTTTTTGATCGCATGCAAAGAATAGTTACACAGATGTTGTCTCAGTTTACATAGTTACAAGTACACATTTATAAAGTCAGATCAGTAACATAAACTCATAATGTGAATGTGAAATTTAAAGTGAAAATAAAAAAGGAATCAAAGATGTAAATTAGAAAGAAATAAAAATCTCATGGGGAATAGAAAAGGATATTAATGAACAAGCGAAATAAAGAGTGTACACTAAGGCACCTTACTCGTCAGTCCCTGTCTGATCCCTCCCCCGCCCCTACCCTTTCCAATCCCTCCCCCATATCCCTTATCCTCTAATCCCTCCCTCTTTCTTCCGCACTCTTCACCCCTGCTTCCCTCTCCCCCCTTTTCCTTGCCCCCTCATTCTTCCTTCTCTCTCTTTTGTCTCTTGTACCCCCTCTCCCCTATCCCTCTCCCCTATCCCTCTTCCTTCCCTCTTTCTTCCCTCTTCCTTCCCTCATTCTGTCTTCTCACTCTCCATGACCCCCTCTTTTTCCCCCCTCCCTCTATCCACTCTTCCTCTCCCCCTCCTTCTTCCCGTCCCCCCCCTCTCTCTCTCTCTTCCCGCTCTTCCTTCCCCTCTCCCCCCTTACCCCCCCCCCCCTCACCCCCACGATCAAACCCCGGCAGCTGGCGGAATGGCAATCAGGATGCTTAATTGGAGTCTAATTGCAGAGTTTAGCAGTTTAATAAGGGCGACGGAGGGCAGGTCACAGTGGCTTGCTTGCCTGCTTGCTTGCCTGGACTACTGCCTCCCACGCTACTGCTTGCGCTTTCGACTACGCATTCTGTCCTTCGTTAATGATGTTGTTAGCGTTTCTTTGTGGTTAGGCGAAGGGCATTGCTTTTGAGTAAAGATTTTTTTTCCATCTCTGGCTTCTTCTTTTTTCGATTTGATTATAGCGTGGATTTGAATTAGAATCTATGTGATTATCTTTTGATTGTTGTTTTGGGAGAGGGAGATCATTGCGTCATCCAGCTGGTTCGTTCAACAGAGATGAATCACTGTTGTTGTTGCTTTTGTTGTTGTTGTTGGTGGTGACTGTATGCCTTTGGAAGTTGAAAAAGTTGTTTCACTCCACTTTCATGGAAGATGGTTGATTTGTGTTGTGAGTCCGTAAAGTGTGATTATTTATGTGAAGAATATGCAGAATATGTTGGTATGTTTGTGTGTGTATATATAATACTTATACGACATGTAATAAAAGTTGATAAGCGAGTCTCGGAATCGGTAGCTACAGTAGTTGTTAACAGGGGGGGGGGGGGAGAAGAGGAGGAAAAGGCGGAGAAGGGAGAAGGGGAAGGAGAAAAGGAAAGGGAAGTAGATGAGGGGAAAGGGAGAAAAGGAGAGGAAGGGGGAAGAGGAGAGGAGAGAAAGAATGGGGAGAAGGAGGGAGAAGGGGAAGGGAGAAGAGGAGGGAAGGGGAAGGGGAAACGGTTAGAGGAGGGAGGTAGGGGGAGGTAGAGGAGAGGCGACCCACAAATTCAGAACATAACCAGGCAGTGAGTCACGACGTTGCATTCCTTGCAAGATAAAAAGCCGTCTCCATCTTCCTCCTCGGATCTCCCCCTTCCCTTTCTTCACCTCCCCCCCTCCCCTCCCCTCCCCACCCCATCTCCTCCCCTTTCCTCCTCCCGTCCGCATTCCCACACATGCTCCTCATTCCATCATCACCTCTTCCTTTTGCCTTCCTTTTCTCCTTCCTTCGCTCATGTTTGTGTTGCGTTATCACTGCCTATAAATCCTCGCGTCATTTCGGTGACACTTTACACCTCTCGTATCATACGGTTCTGCGAGAATTATTTGGCTTTGCTGTTTATGTGTGTGTTATCTTCCCTATGCTTTTAGGACGTTGTGTACGCAATGAGGTTATCCGTGGCTTTGTTGTGGTTGTATATTTGGCTTTTTTTTACATATTAATGTCGCAGATTTGATATATCCGTCTGGCTTTTCTCTTATTTATAAATATCAGGGTACCTGTTATATTGCTTTTGAATTATATATATATATATATATATATATATATATATATATATATATATATATATATATATAAATCTTAAGTTACCTGTTATATTGATGTTGCAGATGGATGCACCAGTCTTGTGTATTGTATTTATGTCATTGTTTGAGTTGAGTGGTACATTATGTTCATATCACTGTTTATGTGTTGAGTAGTGTATTAATTGAATTTAGGTCACTGTTTGTGTTGCGAAGGGTATCATGTTTATGTCACTGTTTGGGTTCAGTAAAACTTCATAATTATGTCAATGTTTACGTTGATTTATATACCCCCCTCCCCCATCTCCCAACGTGCTCCCGACACCTTATTCGAGGCCGAGATGCCATGCCGGCCGACGCGGCCGCCGTCTCCCTCCTTGCGCGTTGCCCCTCCCTGTCGCCGCCATGATGAATCACATTCCTCAGCCAGTATCTCGATGTACCCTCCTTGCCTTGTCTTAGCCTGCCTTGCCCGGCCGCCCTTCCCACTCTCCCGAAGGCGAGGACCAACTGTCGCGGCGTCCCGGGAACTACCGCACAGGTCGTGCTGGGAAGGTAGAGCGCGCTTGGCAACTTGTAGGTAACGAAGTAAAGAGTGGGAAGAGGATCCCAAGAGGAAGGAGGGAAGAAAAGCTAAGGAAGCTAGCTGCCTGGAAATAGAAAAAAAGTCTAAGTTAAAAAGAAGGGGGGCGAGACCCCTTGCTTGGTGGTTTTCATTGGTGTGGGTTGCATCAGATGACGGGAGGGGGTTGGGGGTTGTGGTTCTGTTGTGGGTTATTAGAGCCAGCGTGGCAGCCTCGCAAGAGGTATGGACTACTGTTGTTATTTTTTTTTATTTTTTTTATTTTTTTTAGAGACAGATTATATATTTCGTCTTTTACTGCTTAGTTTTCCCTCATTTTCTACCTTCTTCTTTTCTTCCCCCTCTCCCCTCCCTTCTCTTTCTCCCCCTCTCCCTTCCTTCCCCTTCTTCTCACCACCCCTTCTTTCCCCCTCACCTCCCTTCCCCTTATCTCTCCTCTCTTTCCTTCTTCCCCCTCTCTCCTCCCATTCCCTTCTTCTCTCCCCCCCCCTCCCCCAACCCTTTCTACCCATCCACCCTCCTACGGGACAGGTTTTGTTATATTTACCTTTGATGCGTAAGGGAAACGTGGGTAATTTTCATCGCAACTTTTTATCGATCGTTATTACTGTTATTATTGTCATTATTTATTCATTTCTTATTGCATTCCCCAGTGGGCGGTTGGGTGATTAGCATCGACTTCCGTGCGAGTGAAAAGATAGTGGAATGGTTGACTCAAGGCTTTAATAAATGCTCGACAATTAGACTTCTGGAAAAATGTGCGTGTGTGTGTGTGTGTGTGTGTGTGTATGTTCTTGTTTGTGTTTGTTGTGGGGAGGAAAGCAATTACCGGAGGGGAAAAGGTTTAATTGTTCCCCCTAGGCATAGGCTGCGCTCTTTATTGCTGTGCCACGACAGGATAAAACCAGACGGGAGGGAGCTGATTGCGCATAAACAGGATGTCCTGGGGTTTCCTGTCCCCCGTTTCGGTATTTTCTGTGGTATTCATTTTTGATTTCGTGGTATCTGTAATGCTATACGCCGCAGGACACAGTTTAGAATAAAAAAGCATCTTCCGGATCATGCGTTTCGTCGAAGTGTAGGACGCGTGATGTGAAGGGCGATTTTAAGGCACGTGACACGGCCACTTTGCTGTTTCGGGATGAAGGTGGTGGGGGAGATAAGGGGGAAAGGGGGTGGAAGAGGAGGAGGAAGAAGAAGAAGAAGACGAAGAAGAAGAAGAAGAAGAAGAAGAAGAAGAAGAAGAAGAGGATTGAGACGGTGACAACGGATGCGACCACGGCTGTAGATGGCGCTGCGACCACGGGCGGCTGTGTGTGATAAGGCCTCCTTTTTGTGGCTCCGACCCCCCCCCCCCCCCTCAATGCTCGCCGCCGCCCTCCGCCGCCCGCTCTTCGTAGTCGCCCTCCATTCGCAGACGCCGCCCCCTTGCCTGCCATAGAGTGCACTTCTGCTTTGACTTTTGAATAATCTTCTTTCTTCCTCGTATTCCCATTTCTTCTGCTTCTTCCCCCTCCTCTTCCTTCCTGGCAGAAGTCACAGTCATGCAACTTTTCACAGTATTACGTGATGTAACGGCCAATTAAAAAGTCGGATGACCTTTTTGTATCAAGTTGCGATACCATGTCAGATTCTTATATAGATCTCCGATAAATCCTGTTACTTGATACGTCTTGTAGTATCGGATCTTGCATGTTAGTTGACTCGTGCAATTGTGGTCAGGCCGTTGTCGGAAGCGATATCGTTCGGGATAGTTCTGGCCGAAGGAACTGTGGGCATGTATTAAGATATGCATAGAAATGTATCTAGTATTGCCCGACAGAGATGAAGTGGGCAGAGGCAGGGGAGAAAGCATGGGTTGTCGTATGTCATCTCGGAGCATGTAGCATGAACAGACACAAAGCTAGGGGTCACTAGGTAAGACATTGGGCACGCGGCCCCGGAATTACGAACATAGAGTGGACATAATGACAAAATACTCTACCGTGTTGGTATATTGGTAAATAAAAACTTACTTAAAATATGTCCGTTGAAGAATTAGACGGCTGAGGAGTCCCAATTTTTAATTAAACCGTATTGTGTAATATGTTTTATTTCTACCATTCACATACGCTGGAATATGATCACGAAGAATACAGAATCAACAGACACAGGAACCGTCTGCATATGACACGAGGAGGCCATGCATTCCGAGAACTAAGAACGCACATCTTCGAATGCATACCGGAATAGGATCAGGCATGGACCGGCATATAGAAATGCCACTCGCAGGCGCAGGGAACGGCGACGCAGGCCACACAGACGCAGAGAACGCCAGCTGAGGGAACGACGGGACGAGCGCTGCGAGGCCTGTTGCCGGACATGATTTAGTGTGCACAAGGTGGATGGGACCAGTTCAGGGGGACGAAGAGCCAAGACGCGGGGAATGCGGGAGGGTATATGAATCTGGGAATAGGGACAGGCAGGCTGATTGACAGGCGGGTGGGGGGGATACAGAGAGAAGGAAGGGTGGAATGATATGTATAGAGAGGGAATGACAGAGAGAGAGAGAGAGAGAGAGAGAGAGAGAGAGAGAGAGAGAGAGAGAGAGAGAGAGAGAGAGAGAGAGAGAGAGAGAGAGAGAGAGAGATAAATAAAGGGACCAGGATAGATAGATAAGGTATAAGGTATCCGGTACACAGTTTAGGGGGCCTTAAGACAGAAACAAAAGAAGTGTTCGCATTCATAGAGCCAGTGTTTGTTTAGAATGAGGTTTCATGTTTGTTTGGCCAGTATCTGATCCTCTTTTTCTGTTCTCCCTCTCTTTTTCACTCTGCCAGTGATCTCTTTCAACCACGTTTGGATATGCGAGGAATTTCTTTCTTGGCAGACTGTCTTTGGCGTAAAGAGTAACTATTATTTGAACGGCTCTGAGGCTGCGAAATCGATCGGTCTCTCTTGGTTTCTTGATTTTGTTATTTATCTGTTGATGTCGATTAGTTGTGAGATATCTCGAGTTTTGCTTATTCTAGAAACGTAACAGATTTTTATAAATTTATCTATGTATGAATTGATTTATTATTATTATTATTATTATTATTATTTTTTTTTTTTGGAGGGGGGCGGTGAAGATAGTTTGATTCATTGAATTTCTTGTCCCCGATTCCACGTGTATAAGGAAAAGGATCGAGGAGGGGAGGGGCGGGGGCCATCGTAACCGCAGTACAAATTTGGTCCCAAATACCTAATTGCTATTGATACAGGGAATGATGAGACGTTAATTGGCTTGGCTATATTCGGTCAGACAAGGCGTCTGTTTTGACAAGTCTGCCGGCTTCTTCGAGAATTTTATAGAGGGTCGGGGCGAGAGGGGAGAGATGGAAGGGGGGGGGGGGGAGGTGTAGCCCAATAAACTTCATTCAAATTCGCTCGGCCGACGTCGCCCGCTAAGGTATAAGTCATCCTGGAACATATAAGAAACCGGCGAGTCTTATTATCAGGAGGGCGATCTGCTCGGGATTTCGGATTGGCGAATCTGGGTTGGGTGCGAGATGGGCGGCGAGAGGAGGAGAGCGAGAGGGTGTGATAAAAGGAGTAGGGAGAGGAGGACCGGTAGGGTGGGAGTAGAGAGAGCGAAGAGGAGGGAGGGAGGGAGGGAGGGAGGGTATGGGAGAAGGGAAGAGGGAAGCATAGATGGTGTGAAAGCGGCTTTATGTTACCCTTGCTGCCCGGCCGGTTGGACTGGTTGTCCGTGGAGAGAAAAACTTCAGGAAGCCGAATTTCAACGAGGGACTTTAGTCTTTCACTTGGGAATGATTTACAGAACACTGCTTTTACTCCAGAGACTTTGAAACCAATTTTCCGAAAAAGCAACCTAGTCATCGCGGATTTTTTCTTGCGCCTAATGTTTGGGTGTGTAAAATGTACCAAGTGGCATTCCAGATGGACTCGTTAACGTAAAAGTTTAAACCAACTCGAACACCTAAACCTTTTCGAGATTGAAGGTGGTCACCAGATGTACTCTGACCACCGCTGCAGCTGTAGTGGTTCACCAGGTACACCTGACGCCGGAGAGTGCGGCGCCATCTGGTTCTCACCTGTCCTCTTGGGGACCTCTCGCGGGGACGTATGGCTGGAGGGCGTATCGAGGGCCTCCTCCTGAAGGAATGATTCCAAGCGGTGCCCAGGAAACAGACCCGAAGACTATCCCTCAAGGACTGGCCGAAGGATTCATCATGCAACAAAGTCCGCCATTAGAGCTTCAGCATAATGGACTCTTTATGAAGACTGTCCAAGGTGAACCTATGCATGGATCATACACAGGGTTGCAAGCTCTTGCTGTAGATGCGCAAGTGACCTTCAATATTCGTTTTTTTGCAAGTAAAAAACAACAACATTCCTCTTGCTGAACCTCAAGCCAGCGTTAGCCCTTGAGCAACTTTGCTGACGAATGGGGGAAGGGGGAGGGTGGAAGAGGAGAGAGGGGGGAGGTCGAATGGCGTGGCTGTGTTTCTTCAATCAGCTTGTGCGTTATAGCTTGAGGGATGCAACAGCGGCTGCCATGATGGCCAAGTAATGGAGGAGATTAGCGTGTTCGCCACCTGTTTCGAAGCTGTTTCATTCCGAAATTGGCCTGCCCTTTTTCCATTACAGTTTTTAGCTTGAGTGTTCTATTACTTCAGGGTTCTTTATGTATATTTCTGTACGTACGTGATGACAGGTTCGCAACGCATGTATAATGTGT
>BOPN01000623.1:230217-240217 GCA_017312705.2 Penaeus japonicus
GGGTGGGGGAGGAGATAGACGGTGGGAGGGACCCTACCGTGACTTATCCACCTTCACTGTAGAGGGCGTGGTGGGTGGGCTGGCGTGGGTGGCGGGCGGGAGGGTGGGTGGCCACCTTGAGGGCATGGTGGCGTGATCATTGATTGTTTAGCATCCTCTGATAGAGTGATAGGAGGCGGCCATTTCTCATGTGCGCACTCACAATGACCGGGAGGGAGGCCTCGTGATTGACGCGGCCGGGAATGCTGAATTATAACTGCAAGCTCGCGTGCATACATACACACACACACACACACACACACACACACACACACACACACACACACACACACACACATATGTATAGCCGTCATGCTGATATAGCGGTAGCGCGCAGGCCTCACATCTCCGTGATCGGTAGAGCGAGCCCCGTCCAAGCTTGTGAGTTTCCGCTGTCGCCTGGCGGTTACTGACGTGTCTGGGCCATGCGACGGGGAAGGACCAAGCTCAGCTCGAGTCAACACTCGCTGGCTCATTCTCTCTCAAGAGTCAGCACACGCTGATGCAGGCGGGCTCGTCTCTCTTTCTCTCTCTCTCTCTCTCTTTTTTTTTTCTTTTTCTTCTCTCTCTCTCTCTCTCTCTCTCTCTCTCTCTCTCTCTCTCTCTCTCTCTCTCTCTCTCTCTCTCTCTCTCTCTCTCTCTCTCTCTCTCTTTCTCTCTCTCCCTCCCTCCCTCCCTCCCTCCCTCCCTCCCTTTCTCCCTTTCTCTCTCTCTCTCCCTTTCTCCCTCTCTCCCTCGTTCTTTAGTTGTCTATTGTTGTTATCCTTTTCCAACTCCATTTTCTTCACCTCTTCTTCCTCCTCCTCTTCCCCCTCTCCCTCCTCCTCCTCCTCCTCCTCCTCCTCCTCCTCCTCCTCCTCCTCCTCCTCCTCCTCCTCCTCCTCCTCCTCCTCCTCCTCCTCCTCCTCCTCCTCCCCGTCCCCCTGTTCCTCCTCCCACGGGTCACACGGAGTTCGCAGCACGTTCGCGGAGTGACAAAAAGCCGGCGACAGTTACCCGGCGCAAATTACCCCGAGAGAACACGGCCGCCGCGCTGTCACTTGGGCTACTTACTCGCTCACTCGTTACGGACACGAATTAAAAACCTCACGTGGGTATTTTGGTGGCTTTTTGGTGGGTGGGGGGGGGGGACTTTTGTGTGTGTGCATGTGTTTGTTTGTTTGTTTGTTTGTGTGTTTGTATTTTGTAGTTGTGTGTCTGTCTGTGCGTCTATGCGAACGGATAAATATATAGATAAGTAAATAGTTATATCGAGATATAGGTAGTCAACTAGATTTTAAGATGGATAGATAGATGGTTAGAATGATAAATGGATAGATAGATAGATTGAGAAAGGAATTCGTAGAAGAGATGAATAAATGGCCAGGTGGGTAATGAGACGAGTAAGTGGTCAGATAGATAGACAAATGTGAAGGGATGAACATTGAAAGTATTGGACAATTACAAGCATACCTATGATGTCATGAAGATCCCAAATGTTTAATGTGTTGTGACGTCATCAAAAGATCACATCCCCGGGATCTCTAAGAGTCTGAGGGAAAGGGGTGGGAGTGTGTGTGTGTGGGGAGGGGGGGGGTGAGATAAGATACTCTGATAGTGCCATAAAGAGATAAGGGAAGGATAAAGACAGTGAATCCTCTCGAGCAAGGGAGATAGGGCACTGTAGAGGCACTCGAGGGGGTAAGGAGCCCGGTGCAATCGGACGCAAGGTGAGAGGGGGGTCGAGAGTGGGCGTGGCTTGGCCGAGATTGGATGGGCGTGGCGAGAACGGAGAGTAGGTAGAGGGAAAAGGTGGGAGATTGAAGAGGGTAAGAATGAAATGGAAGGAGAAGGATAGAAGAGGAGGAGGACGATGGCGACGACGAAGATGAGGATGAAGAAGAAGAAAAAAATATTATATAGATTATGATGGGGAGTAATGAGAAGAAGAAGAAGATGATGATTATGATGATTTGGTGATGAAGAAGGATAAGGATAAAGATGAGAATCAGCCGAAGACAAGACGAGTGACCTAAGAAAAAAGGGGAGCAGAGGAAGGGGAAAGAAACGAGAGAGATAATACGCTTGGCATAAATAATGACCCCCTGCCTATGCGCGTCCAGGGTCAAGGAAGCGATAGGCGAGGTCTAAGGAGAGTCTTGATGGGGAATTAAAGTACTTGAGGAGGCTTGTGTATCCATCCAGGCCTGGAGGAGTGGAGGGAGGAGACGAGTGGAGGAGTGGAGGAGAGCCGATTAGAGGAGTGGAGGGGGAGGGTCCTACCCCATAGCGGCGGCCGTGCGAGTGTGGAGGAGGACTTGAGAGATAGTACTCGGACCTTAAGGACTTTTTCTTCGAGTTCTTTGGAGGAATTCCTGCGGTTTTGGGTGTCCGGATGAAGGGAAGGCCTTGTGTGCGTGGTATTTGTGGGGGGTAGGGGGTAGGGGGTAGGTATAAGTAGTGGGGGGGGGGGGGTCGGGCGGCGAGTATGGAGGATTTTCGGCAGGTATGCGATGTGAAGGATGTGAGGTTAAGGGCTTTCTTCTTTAGGTTGTTTCTTCTCTTTCTTCTTCCTGATTGTGATGAAAGATTTGAAATCTGCCGTCTCTTTCTATCTATATCTCTCTCGCACTCACTCACTCGCTCACTTTGTGTGTGTGTGTGTGTGTGTGAGAGAGAGAGAGAGAGAGAGAGAGAGAGAGAGAGAGAGAGAGAGAGAGAGAGAGAGAGAGAGAGAGAGAGAGAGAAAATGAAAGAGAAAGAGCAGCTGCTTATTAAGGTATCGGTATCAATCTAAAAACACAAAGCCAAACCCTTCATTAGGTTCGTGGGGCGCCCTCCCTCGGCCAACAAGAGCTCGTGCCCTCAGCGAGGCCTCGGGCGTCGCGTCGTCACACCTTCTCTTCAGACTGCACTTGTTCCTAATCCCAAGATGCCTCCTTGGAGACGTGCCAGGGCGCCTTCTGGAGGATTCGGACGGGTACCTTTGTCATTGGTGTTACCTTATTTTTTTTTATTTTTTAAACAGATGATTCGTTTATTTTTATTTACTTATAATGTGGTTATTTTATTCACTTGGAGAATGGGGTAATTTTAATCACGTGATAATGGGGTTATTTTACTAACTTCTTAATGCGATATCTTATTCACTTCATAATGCGATTATTTTAGTCATTGATATTCATTTATTACCGGGAGTGCGTTTATTTTATTATCACTGACAATACGCTTGCTTATTGTCACGGATCGGATTTATTTCTGATCAACGAAAATCGGTTTATCTGATAATACGTTTATTATTATTATTATTTTATTATTACTACGTCGTCATAAATCGTGCTCAGCAATGCGCTGGTCAACGACGCGTGGTTGCAACACGGAAGGAGAGATGTGGCAAGACTTCTAAGTTCCTAAGCCATCTAATTCCTAATTCTAACTCTAATTTTAGTTCTCAAAACGACAGGGTGAAATGTAGGTAGGAGATAGAACGGATGGCTTCCTTTTTTAATATATTTTTTATTATGATCATTTTTTAATATCAAGTCGCTTATTTTTTATTCATAATAGAGATGAATAGCAATAATTAGAGCGTGGGGTGAGGGTCGAGGGAGGGGCGGGGGGTTGAGCTAAATAGAGGTGAGATATCATGGCTATTAAGACGTAATTGCAGCCCCGGAGAAAGGTTTCTTTTATCGGCGATCGTCTCTATGAATATTCATGGAGGTTCACGACCGCCATTACGGAGACGGGAGACGCGCGTGTAATTGTGTCGGATGTAATGTGTAATTGGCGGGCGTAACTCGTGTACAATGGCGAGGGGGTGGGGGACGGGCGAGCAAAAAATTGTGGGGGGGGGGGAGGCGAGGGGAGGACGGGATGGGGATGGAAGAGGAAGAAGAAAGGAGGAAGAGGAGATTAAGGAGGAGATTGGTAGTGGTGATAATAATGATAATAGTATTAATGATAATAATAGTAATAATGATGATAATAGTAATAATAATAATTATAATCTTTATGATAATAGTAATAATAATAATTATAATCTTTATGATAAATAGTAATAATAATAGTAATAATAATTATGATTAGAAGAAGAAGAAGAAGAATGACGAGGACGAAGAGGAGTGATCTGAGACAAAAGGGGAGGGAAGGAAAGGGCGAATAAGCGAAAGAGAATAGGTTACGATAGCAACAAGAGGAAGGGGGGAGAGAGAAGAACAGATAGAAACGAAAGAAACGCAGAAGTAACACGAGAAGAGAAGCGAATGAAGAGTGTATCGAAAGAGGAGAGAGAAGCTTGATAAAGCGAAGGGGAGAAGGAGGACGAGAAGAAAAAAAACAACGGAGATCTAGTGTCGTAAGGTTTCACGAGCCATTGTGAGGGTCGAAAGGACAGGGTAAGTTTAAGGGTCTCTTAGGGGGGGGGGGCGGTCAGGGGGGGATTTTAAGGGATTTATTTTAGGGTGACGTTTAGGGATCTCACAAAGGGACTCCTCGAAGATGAGTTTCAGGGAGTTTTCATTGTTTTTTTTTCCCTCTTCGGGGGAGTACTTGTGGCAGCATTCAAGTGTTTCTTTATTTTTTATTATTATCAATGGAAAAAACGGCTTGATTTTCTAAAACTGTGTGTTTGGTTGTTTATTAACATCATTATGAAACAGGTTGGAAATCTATATGTATGAGGAAACATTTTTTGTACTCCAGAACATAAAAGAAATCGAAAACCCAAAGACTCGAGTGAAATGAACATGTCCAAAGTATCGCCCCATTAAACAATTGTTCAATGAGTTTTTTTTCGGTGGAGAATATTCTCGAAAAAAAGTTCCCTTGGAGTGCCTCTAACGACCTCGCCCGGGCCCTCCCGAGGTCTTTGAGGGGACCCTGGGGGTGAGGGGAACGAGAGCGGAGGAGGGGAGAGGGGAGAGGATTTGGGAGAAAGGGAGGCAGAAGGGGGGTAGGAGGAGGAAGGGGAGATAATGTACATCTGATAAGGCGAGGAACGGAAGTGAGGGAAGAAGGGGAGAGGATGGAGGAAAATAGGGAGGGATGAAGGGGGGAGAAGGAGGGATGAGGGGACGTTTGTCGATAATGAGGGGAAATCTGTGAACGGAGAATGTAGAGGAGAAAAGGGGTTGTTACGGCACCCCTCTTTTCCCCTCGTTCCCTCTTTCCTTCCCTCCCTCCCTCCCTCCCTCCCTCCCTCCCTCCCTCCCTCCCTCCCTCCCCCCCTTCGCTTCCTTACTTCTACCCTTCCTCAATCGCTTCCTCCCCTCCTCTTCCCCTCCCTTTCTCCTTCCTTAGTCGTGTCCCATCCTCCGTCGCTCTCTCACTTCTTCCGTATCTCGCCCACTCTCCCTCTCCCTCATTTCCCTCTATCCCCCCTTTCCTTTTTCCTGTCCTTCCTCCTTCCCTCCCTTCAACTCTCCTTCCCTCCTCCCTTCCCTATCTCGATCACTCTCATTCTCCCTTCCCTCCCTACACCCCCCTCCCCCCCTTCGCTCTCTCCCTCCCCCACCCCCTCCCCTCCCCCCTCTCCTCCCCCCTTTCCTCATTCCTCTCACATGTATGGAAATACCCGATTTAATGGGCCCTGGAAGGAAGAGGACGCCATGCCGCGCCTGTGATTATGTAGATGTATGGACTCGACGATCGTAAGGCACTCTCTTTGTATGGCTTTAAGGGTGACGCTGGTGATGGTGAAGGTGTTGGGGATGGTGATGGTGATAGTGAGGGTGGGGATGGCGAATATGGTAGTGATGACTGATTTCTGAGTGGTTTTGTTGATGTGTCGATGGTAGTGATGGTTGATTGGTACCTATGATCGGGACGCTTTTTGTTTATTAGTTTAGTGTTGATTCCTGTTATGATGTTTACCATAGTGATGATTGATATATTCAGCTGAGTGGTGATAATGATGAGTAATTTTCGTTCGCATTAACTCCCTGAAGCCAATCCTAGCTCCCATGAACTCATGTCATTTGCATTTTGGAACCGAGAGCCAAGACTGCTTGCCACAATGCCTGCGCGGTCGTTCGATTTTTTAGAAAGGCCTACGTCGCGTTTTAGATCTAGATTTGGAAGCCTCAGAAGCCTCAGAAGCGCCAGGAGACAAACAGGAAATTCCCGGTGGCATTTTGGCACAGGATGAGAGGGTGGTTACATGGGGAGGGGGCGGTAGAGATGAGGAGTGGGGTAGATTGGGTATGGGGTTGGAGGGGCTGGGGCGCAGATGTGGCACACCCCGGTCGGATTTCGGAGAGAGCTTCGGAATTTCCAGCGGATTTTGTGGATATGCTTGGTGGTGGGTGGGTGTGGATTATCAGGCAGGTGGATAAAGAAATAGTACAAGTATATATATATATATATATATATGAGGATAAGAATGTGGCATTTGGATATCTTGTACATGGCACGGGGATAAGAGGGGAAATGCCGAACGCAATTGGTATGCGAAAGCGAAAGGGAGTATGCTTTCACGAGGATATATCAGGCATACTTGAATGTGGGTGTGGGCGGCATGCCACGTATAATTCCAGGTGCGTGACAAGTGTCTTTAAACGAGCAGGTGGAGCCAGTGCTTCATGAAAGGGGTGGTGTTGGGCACTGTAAATGGACATTGAAGGTGTGGTGATAGGGGGAGGGGATGGTGAGAGGGAAGGGGAGGGGGAAGGAAGGAGAGGGGAAGAGAGGGCAAGCAGGATCGATGTAGGTGAGTGACCTCGACGCTACGCTTGCTGGCCTTTCGGGGACAGCACTCGGCTTGTGCTGCTTTACCTACCTCGTTTTATTTGTCTATTGAATTTGAACTCTCTCTCTCTCTCTCTCTCTCTCTCTCTCTCTCTCTCTCTCTCTCTCTCTCTCTCTCTCTCTCTCTCTCTCTCTCTCTCTCTCCCTCCCTCTCTCCCTCTCCGTCTCCCTCTCCCACTCCCTCTCCCTCTCCCTCTCCCTCCCTCTCTCCCCTTTTTCTCTCCATCCATTTCCGGCCCCTCTCCCCCCTCCCTTTCCCCGGGACGACATATCATTCACGGCAAATTGCATCGTGCAACCGGGCCGTCGGATCTTCATAAGCGGCCGGTTAAGCGACGCAACTTTCCCGGCTAATTTTATTTTTGGATTTATCGTTTCTTTCCCTTGTTATCACCCGGTGGCGGAGGTGGGGGGCTGCCAGGTAGGGATTTTCTTTTACTTTTCTCTCCCTCCGTTGTCTCTCTTATGGTGGTTTAGATTCCTGTTAGAGTTAGTGTATTTTTGTATGATGACGGTCTTAATTGTGGTTTATTGTTCTTGAAAAGGATTTTGTTTTATTGTTTTATTAAAAGTGGTAATTATTTCTTATCATTTTTATTTATGTGTCACTATATGTTGCTGCTGATAACTGCTCGCCCTGAAGCTGTTCCTGTCAGTCTCATTTGGTTGATTGTTCGTTTACTCGAGTTGCATGCGTTATGTGCTGCAAGCATTGTGTGCGTTCGTGGCGGGGGGGGGGGGGGCGCAGTAGGGGTCAGGGGGTCTATCCCGGTGTCATCGTGAACAGCTACGTTGTTCTCGTTCGCTCGCCTTGCGTCATGGAGGCTTCCGGTCAGTTTTAAACCCACGGCACGCTCTGGAGGGGACTTGATGCTGGGCTTACTGTATCGCGACGAGAGAGATACCTCTATTACTTGTCTTTCTCTCCTCTCTCCTCCGTCTTCTCCCCAATCCGTTTCTCTCTCTTTATTTTTTCATCTTTCTACTCTCGCCTTCTTGTCCACTCCTTTATCCCTTCTCTCGTCTACTCTCTAATCTCCCCTCTCTCCTTCCTATTCTCCCCGATCCTTTTCTCTTTCTCCTTCCTTTCCTTTCTCTCCTCCCTTCTCTCCTTTCCTCTTCTAATTCCTTCCGCTTTGCCGTCTCTTGTCTCCCCTCAAATCTCCTTTTCTTCCCGATTCTCTTCTATTTCTCATACCTCTCATTTATCCCTTTCCTTCTGCCCTTCCTATCCCTTCCCCCCTTCCTATTCCTCCCCCCCCCCCCCCATCCTCTGACTCCTCTCTCATCTCAACGTCCACGCGAGTGCACGATTGCTTGCGACCAGTGCTTCTGCTCTCGATCTTTGTCTTGCTCGATATAGCTCTCTCTGATACTGCTTGCTTTCTCTCACTCCCGCCTGCTCTCCTGACTCTTCTACTTCTTCATTTTTTCCTTCTTCTCCATCATCATCATCATGATAATAATAATAATAATGATAATAATAATAATGACAACAATAATAATCATAATCACACAGCCACCATCATCATCACCATCGTCACCATCATCCGCCATCTTCATCATGTTCCTTGGCCACCGCTCCCAGCCCGTCACCGCCGCCGCCGGGCCCACCGCAAGCGGGGACGAGAGAGGTCGATTGTCTCCGAGAGGGAGAGGGAGGAGAGGGAGAGTGGGGGGGGGTATTTCCGGCCGTCACCTAGCGCTATATGTAGTGTTGTTATTCCACACGCGATGCCACTGTCTTGTTCTCTTTCCTCCTCTCCTCTTATTTATTATTACTTTCTTATATCCATCTTCCATTTATCTTCTTCGTCTCTCGCATTGCCTGCCTTCTTAACAGCAGTAAGGTTTTTGCGCGGCGAGGCACTTTGATTTCGTCGGTTCCTTTGTGTCAGGGAGGAAGGAGGCTCGGGAGTGATCCTGCGGCCGGAGTGCTTGGATTGCTTGCGTGGCGGGAAAAGTGGGATAGGGAGAGCACACGCAGGCTTGTCTCATACTCACTCACTCGCTCACTCACTCGCTCACTCACTCACTCACTGACTCACTCACTCGCTCACTCACTCACTCACTCACTCACTCACTCACTCACTCACTCACTCACTCACTCACTCACTCACTCACTCGCTCACTCACTCTTTCCCTCTCCCCCTCCTCCCTCGCTCTCCCTCCCTCTCCCACATACCCCTTCCCCCACTCCTCCCTCCTCTCCCACTCCCAAACCTACACCCACTCCCACACCCTCTTCCTCCCCCCTCCCTCTCCTTCCCTCTCCCACACCCTCTCCTTTTCCCCTTTCCTCCCCCTCTCTCCCCCACTCTAAAATGCAGAAAGATATAAATAGAAAGTGGGAAAACAGAGGAGAAAAGAGAGACACAAAGGGAGAAACATAAAAAGAGAAAAGCAAACAAAGGAAACTCGCAGATGCACTCTCTCGGTTCCTCTTATTCTAACCTCAAGCTCGAGAGAGAGAAAGAGAAGGGGGGAGGGAGAGGGGGTTGGGGGTGAGACACTTTAATTGACTTTTTTTTTTTATTTGTAATGGCATGTTACACCATAATCAATGCTGGATGTAGCTATCTGATGGTTATTAATCACGTTAAATACAGGAGTTCCCGCTCGCTACACTCCATTACTATAAGGCAATGAAAGGAATTACTCTCTGTGTCAAATTCCTTCCTTTCAACATTGGATTGGCTTCCTCGTGTTTGTATTGGAAGGGAAATTCTCTCGTTTATTTACGTCTCGGCAACCCCTTGGCTAATGCTGTAACAGGAAATCTCTTCGATTTTTTCTTTTCTTTTTTTTTTTTCTTTATGTTAGGAGGATCTCTGGCTTGTGTTATTTTTACAACTCTTGTAGTGTTTCTTGCACACGTAATACGGTCGTCATGTCTGTGGTTGTTTGTTGTTGTTGATGTTTTTACTATGACGATGAGGTAGGAATTGATTGTTGTGTTATTATGACTGTTTGTTATTAGGCCACTACAGCTACTATAATTGATGCCTTTATTGCTATTATTATTACTACTACTGCTGTTGTTATGTATGTTGCTACTACTGTATTACTACTTGTTTTCTGTTTCTTACTACTATTGCTACTTCTTATAAAACAACAATGATGATTATTATGATGATAATAATAGTAATGATAATGATGATACTGATAATGATAATATAACCGTGAAATAATAGTCGTAAAATAATGATAATAGTTATAATGTTTCTGTTGGTAC
>BOPN01000623.1:247717-255217 GCA_017312705.2 Penaeus japonicus
GTTCCTGTCGGGCATCATTAGCTGGTATTGTTTATGATATTGTCTCTGTCGCGTTTATCCCCGTCGGCGGTGAGGGATGGCGTGGGGGTAGGAGAGGGGGGGGGCTAGTGTTTGGTGGCGCACGCTGGGTTTATTGTTATTGTTATGGCTGTTGTAGTGATATCATGCGCGTATGTTATATACCTAATGGGCGATGTTTGTTTTATTATCTGTATTTTACTCGTGTATGCGAGTTGAGGCTTTTTAAAAGGGGATGACCGGGCTCGGAGTTGCGAATGGGAGGAGGGGACAAGAGATAGAGGAGAGGGACCCATGGGGAAGAGAGGAGAGGGAATGGGCTGCATGTTTAATTATGTACATGCATTATTGTTCTTTTATGTCACGCACGCGCACGCACACACACGCACACGCACACGCACACGCACACGCACACGCACACGCACACGCACACACACACATACACACACGCACACGCACACACACTCAAATCCCCCTCACACACACACACTCAAATCCCCCCCACACACACACACACACACACACACACTCAAATCCCCCTCACACACACACACACACACACACACACACACACACACACACACACACACACACACACACACACACACACACACACACACACACACACACACACACACACAAATCCCCCTCACACACACACACACACTCAAATCCCCCTCACACACACACACACACACAAATCCCCCTCACACACACACACAAATCCCCCTCACACACACACACACACACACACACACACACACACACACACACACACACACACACACACACACACACACACACACACACACACACACACACACACACACACACACACACACACACACACAAACGTACACAGACACACACTCACACACCCACACACACATTGATATTTATGTATGTGTATACATATTTTTTCTGCAATTTGTTTTTGCGGATCCGTCATGGCGATCTCATTACCCCGCCCCTATTTTTTGCCCATCTTACCCCTCACGCCCCCACTCGTACTTTAGTAACAACTCCCCCCCCCCACACACACACCCCACTCCTTCCTTCCTTCCTTCCGTGGTGAAGACCTTTCGGAGTGTGCGGCTTGCGGTAGCTCGTAGCATTGATCAGTTGCAGCTGCTATTGCAGGAATGTTGACCAAATTCCTGCAAAGGGCGAAGGGGGTGGCGGGGGGGGGGGGGAGTCTGGGGAAGGGAGATTCTCAGGTGTTGTTTAAAGGAATGTTGTTGTTGTTGTTTTTTATATAAAATTTCACTCGCCCAGTTTTAATTTACCCGCGTTTTATGGAGTTCTTTGCGTTATGTTGCCATCGAACTGCTTTGCATCTTTGCAACAGTGTTCTTTCTACCAGTCTCTTTTTTAATGCATCTCTTTGCAGTACCTCATTTAGTTTTATAATTTTGCTGTATTAAAGCATCTAAACCTGATGTTAATGGTTTGATATTGACAACACTCATTCCATGCACTGTTAAGATTTTAATAAGTGATTTATATACAAGACAGTTTATGATGTATGATAAATTCCTGAAGGCGATTTACGTTGCGTAAGTAAGGCTTCTCGGTGCATTTTCCTGACTGGTTACCCACACTTTTAGCGCCGCGCTTCCCACGCCTCTCCGTATCGCTTTTTATCGATGGTCTTAAAGAGATCTCAAGCCCTCCCCCTCTCCACCCCCCCCCTCACACACACACACACCCGCATCCCTTCTTGAGTGTTATCTCATCTCGTCTCTGTTCTCTTCATCTTTACTCATGATAGCACAGGAGAGCTACGTTAATTTTTTCCCCTCATTTTTCTCCCGTGTTTTACTTCGTTTTTCGTTGGTTTATTTGTTTGGAGGGGGGACTATTATATATCTTCTCTTTTCTTTGATTGTTTTCTTTATTTAGTTTCTCTCTGTTCTCACGATTATTTTTTTTCCTTTTCCCTTTGTAGTCGTTTTGTGTCGTTCCGTTTATCTTTTTATTTTTTAATTGTTCTATATGAGAATTTTTCTTCACTATTATTGTTGTCCCTTTTTGTTTTAGAATTCTTCGGACTTCCTTTGTTTTTTTTTAAGTTGCTTATGTTCAATATGTGTTCGTTCGTTGTTTTTTAGTTTTTCCTTTTTTTCTATCACTGCTCCTCCTTTTCTTCTTCCCTTGTCACCATCTCTTTTATTCCCTCTCTTTCTTCTCTATCACCGTCTCATCATCTACACCCCTCCCCCCCGCCGCCCGCACTCCCCGCCCGCTGGCTCGAGTCCCTCCTCCTTGGCAGGTTCCCACAGAGGAACACTGACTTCGTAGACTCCGATATCACAATTCCGGTTATCGGACAATTTTTCCTCGACCTCTTTATTTTCATCATACGGCATTTTTTCTTTTTTTTCTTTGTTTTACTTGATATTAACTTTTTTTTCTTTCTTTTTTCTCCCTAGGTGAGTGGCGTTGCTTGTCTTTCCGAAGTTTGGAGTCGAGAGAGAAAGAGGGTTGAGAGAAAGGTAAGTCTGATTGGCGGGCGATGGGAGAAAGAGGGATGACACTGGTGGAGATAGAGGTGGAGGGGGGGGGGATTAAGGGGAGAAAGGAAAGGAAGTTATGAAGGGGAAAGGTAAGGGTGGAAGTGGAAGTGGAGGTGGCAGAGATGAAAATGGTGGTTTTGGTTGAGGTGGAGGAGGAGGTGATAAAAAAAGAGGAGGTGGAAGAGGTAGAGAAGGTGGTAGAGGATGTAGTGGAAGGCGAGGAGGAGGAGGTGGTGGTGGTGGTGGTGGTGGTGGTGGTGATGCAAGCAGAAAAGGAGGGACAGGTGGAGGTGATGGAAGAGGAAATGGAGGAGGTGAAGGTAGAGGTGGAGTTGGAAGTAGAGATCGGGGGAAAAACAACAGTAAGAAGAATGAAAAAAGGATAGAAGAAGAATCAGATCGAAAAAAGCCGAATCCACTAGGGATATCTCCTCCTTCCCTCATGTGCCTGCCTGCCTTCGCCGTGCGTGCCTCACTCTCTCCTCCTCCCCCTCCCTCGCTTCTCTTTCCCTCTCCCCCCCTCCCTCGCCTCTTTTTCCCTCTTCCCCCCGCTCCCCTTCCACCTACCCCCTAGGCTTCACCAGCCCCCACCCTCTTCGTCAGGGATCCTTGCTTTTGTTATCGCAGGACAGAACCCACGTGACAGGATCGGGTTACCATCAGCTGATCCGACCTTATCACGGCCATCAACTGCTAACAATGTCCACGATTCACCGCGATTGAGGCTCCCCCGTGCTCGCCTCGTCTCCTCCTCCTCCTCCTCCTCCTCCTCCTCCTCCTCCTCCTCCTCCTCCTCCTCCTCCTCTTTCTCCTTTTTCATTTGGCTGCATTTTTTTTCTTTTCTTTTCTTTTCTTTTCTTTTCTTTTCTTTTCTTTTCTTTTCTTTTCTTTTCTTTGTCTTTAAACCATTTCTCCTTTTTCGTTGTGGATCGTTTTGCTTGGATTTTTGTTTTCTTCCTTTGTCTCTTTTTTTTTCTCTCTCTCGTTTGCATTCTCCCTTTCTCCACCTTCGTTCCTTCTGTTTCTCTCATTTTTTACCTTTTTTCATCTTTTTCTCCCCCGCTCTCTTCTCCGCTCTTCTTTCTTTTATCTATCGCTCCTATCCTGTCTCCTCGTACGTTATCATCTCTCTCATCTTTTTGTAATCTCTCCTGTCCCTTGCCTTCTCTTCTCCCATCTTCCGTTTCTCCATCTTTTTTCCTCTCCCTTTCCATCTTTTTTTTCCTCAATCCTCTCTTTTTTTCACATTCTTCTTCTTCCCCTCTTCTTCAATATTGCTTCCCTCTCTCTCCTCTCTCTCCCAGCTGCGTGTATTATCGCGACTTTTTTCTTTCCTTTTTTCTTTTCTTCTCTTTTTTGTCTCCTCGTGCATCGTTTTATCCATTTTCTCTGTCAATCATTGATCATTGTCGTCAGCTTGAGTTCCATCAAGTCTCCTGTTCTCATGGGGCTCGCTGTCTTCGAGGCCACGGCGGGAGTAGGTGGAGGTGGGAGGTGGGAGTTGGAAGAGAAGGAGGAGGTGGAGGTGGAAGAGGAGGAGGAGGTGGAGGTGGAAGAGGAGGTGGAGGTGGAGGTGGAGGAGGAGGTGGAGGTGGAGGTGGAAGAGGAGGTGGAGGTGGAGGTGGAAGAGGAGGTGGAAGAGGAGGAGGAGGTGGAGGTGGAAGAGGAGGTGGAGGTGGAGGTGGAAGAGGAGGTGGAGGAGGGGGAGGAGGAGCTGGAGGTCGACGTGGACGTGGACGTGCTTTTTCTTCGAATTGTCTCGTTATTATTGCTCTCCTTTCGTTTACTTCTTAAATCAGTTACTCCTTATCATTGTCCTCCTTTCCCTTATCGTTCGTGTCCTGTAGCAACGAGTCTTGGTCATCGCCATTGCGGTATTCCTTATTTATTTTTTTTAATGTCGATTTTTGTCTTCGTTTTACTGTCGTTTTCTCATTCCCTCCTCTTATTTTTACTTCTGTTCTTCGCTTTTGTCTTGCTGTTCGCCATTGTAGTATTCTCCTCGTGTTTTTTTCTCCTGTTTTTGTTTTTTCACACTTCTGCTTTTCCTTTTCATTCTTTCTTTTGACGTGCATATCCTATATCACCCGTCCCATTATCTCTCTCGTAAACCCTCCTCCATTTAACTTCCTGCTCTTTCTCCGCTATCATTCTCCTTTTACTCTATACTTCCCTCATCATCACCTCCTGCCCATTGCCAGCCTTCGCTTCGCTGGAGGAATCCCTAAGGACGATAGTTGCGTTTCAGCAGGCAGGTTAAAGCCCTACCTTTTTTCCTCTCTCTCTCTCTCTCTCTCTCTCTCTCTCTCTCTCTCTCTCTCTCTCTCTCTCTCTCTCTCTCTCTCTCTCTCTCTCTCTCTCTCTCTCTCTCTCCTTCTCTCTCTCTCTCTCCTTCTCTCTCCTTCTCTCTCTCTCTCTCTCTCTCTCTCTCTCTCTCTCTCTCCCTCTCTCTCTCTCTCTCTCTCCTTTCTCTCTCTCTCTCTCTCTCCTCTCTCTCTCTCTCTCTCTCTCTCTCTCTCTCTCTCTCTCTCTCTCTCTCTCTCTCTCTCTCTCTCTCTCCTCCCTCCCTCCCTCCCTCCCTCCCTCCCTCCCTCCCTCCCTCCCTCCCCCTTCCTTCATATCTCTCTCCCTCCCTCTCCCTCCCTCTCGTTTCGCCCTTCCTCGATCCCTTTCTTATATAAGCGTATATTTCTGGTTATCCTGGCTATTTTTTGTTATTGTTTCAAAGTGTCATGTCATTGCTCATGTGCCCAGACTTTGCTGGAAGGCCCAATGGGAAACGCAATCACAAATAACAACTCTATTTCTTTGTTATCTTCCATGATGGATTTTCAAGGTCTGGTGTGTAACTCTACTATTAGCGTTAGATATAGTCACACTGCCTTTTGTTTTTATGTCATCTAACTTCAATTTACTGCGAAGTACAGTACCTAAATGTTCCTAATGGAAAAGAGCATTCAGTTCCCCAGTCATTTATTTTCTTTATTGTTATAATTATAATAATAATGATAATAATAATTATTATTATTATTATTATCATCATCATCATTGCTATTATCATTGTTATTATTATTATTGTCATTATTATTGTTATTGTTATAATCATTATTGTTGTTGTTGATGTTAATAATTATATCATTGCTATTACTATGTCATCATTACTATTACTATCATTATTGGTATTTGGAAACATGTTCTAACGAATCACGTATGCCCCCCCCCCCCAAGTGCAGGACACCACCCTTGTCCGTTGACGTCACACTCGAGGCCCTGGTGAACGGTGGGCGGAGAAATTGCTTCTTGAGATCACGCCCCAAGATGTCATTATGTCTCGGCTGACCTGCAATCTGCAACGATATTTCTTCTTTCCATTAAGAACGATGTATTTTTTGTTTTTGTTTTTGTTTTTTGTTTCTTCTTATTCCTTGGTCTTATTCTTTTTGGCTTACGAAGCACAGGCGAGTCTTGAGTCGCGAGGCGTGCGGTGTATGCTTGCCATTCCTTTTTTTCTTTTCTTTTCTTTTTCTTCTCCCACATTCTTTATTTTGTCATACATTTTCGTGAGCAAAGTTCCCCATATATCATGGCACGTCCAGGAAACCTGTTTTTTTCTTTTTTCCTGTATACATTTTTTCCTTTGTCCTGTATACATTTCTCTGCCATTGAAGACTGCTCGTGATTGCATTGGGATTCAGGGTCAGGACCGGATTTTGCCTTGGCCGCTTTGGGTGGTCGCGGCGGAGGATTTCGAAAGAGGGTATAGAACATTGCGTGATGATGGTGGTGGTAAGAGAAGAGAAATAGGCAATTGCAAATCTCTCGTTATTTGTGTAAGTATTTTATACATTTTTGTTTTATATTTGTTTAAATGAAAAATAGGCAATAGAGTGACGTGAGGAGGATGGAAATGATATGTAGATTAAAACCAAAAGGTTATTAGAGAGAAATGAGAATACATATGAGCGATCGGAGAGGAAGATCAAGGAATTACCATACAATAGAACGTTCTAGGAGTTAGCAAGGAGTCCGTAAGAGCAACAACGGTGACAGGAGGACATGGTATGATCTGTTTAGCAGAGAGAATGTCAAAGCCAAGGCGGGACGTGGCACAGCAAGATGGGCGGAGCTTAAGTGCACCACAACAACATCGCTGTCATTCATAAATCTTGGCATGGGAGCGTGAGATCGCGACGTACGTGCATGAGAGCGAGGGAGGCATGTTTCGGCAGCCATCAAGGGAGTTTGGAACGGAGACAAATAACATGAGGAGAGAGGAGGCGAGTGGGAGAGTCCGAATTCAGTTGAATGACTAGAAATAGATAGAGAAGCGTCTACTCCGAAGAAGGAAAGCCATTGTCTATCAAGATCAATCAGAAGCCGGCTCAGGAAGCAGATGAGGCCCCACGCATCAGCTGTCTAGTGATACACAGAGAAAGGCCAGCCGTTCAATAGCCCAACACAGCGCCTCGACTAGCAGCTGCGGGCGTGACATGAGATATGCAACTCATGTCGAATCTGTGCCAAGACACAGGAAGCGTGACAGACAAATACTCCTCTCCCCCAATCAATCCCATTTCGAAGGGACGGGAAGGAAGGGGAAAGAAGGGAAGGAGGAGGACTCAGTTCCTCTGCATCCTGACTTTGCATGAAACAAGTAATGATGGGTGATTTGGTCGCGCATTTACACTCTCCAGTGAACCAAGTAATTGTGGGCTCCACCCCGCCCATTATTCAGACCCGAGGCATTCCACCCCCATGCCTGCGTGCATGCCTGCCTGCCTGCCTGCCTGCCTATGTTTCTGGTTCCCTGCAGCACTGTTCTCCTGCACGTCTTGGCATGCCGTGTGTCTGTCAGGAAGCACAGCCCTTTTAAAACTCACATCCGCACAGCCGGTGAAAGTCGCGCGTTCCGCAAATGGCGACGGAGGCGACCGAAGGAAGTTCAGGAGAAAAGGGGTATTTTTAT
>BOPN01000623.1:257717-262717 GCA_017312705.2 Penaeus japonicus
CGTCATGATTGATTTTATCATTGTTATTATCAATAAAAGCAATCTAACGCAATAGCGGAGAATTCAAACCCCATTTCCGAAAGAGCAGAATTTTCTTCGAACAAATGTAAAACGTTTGATGCTAACGAAGGCCGAGGTTTCGCTGTAGCGGTGACGAAGCGGGAGGAGGCAGCGGAAGTGACGTTTAAAGTGACGCTCGTTGTGACGGGGAGGATGAGTCAGCTATGGGAGGAGGAGGAGGAGGAGGAAGGAGGAGGGGGAGGAGGAATGGGGAGGAGGAGGAGGAGGAAGGGGGAGGGGGAGGAGGAGGAAGAAGAAGAAGTAGAAGTAGAAGTAGAAGAGGGAGAATGGAGGAAGAAGACTACGAGAAAAGGAGAAGAATAAGAACAAGGGCAAGAACAAGTCGAAGAAAACGAAGAGCCAGACAGAAGAAGGAGGAGTAGGAGCGGCGGAAGGGGATGAGAGGAGAAAGAAGAGGGGATTAGGAGGGGGCGAGAGAAGGGGGTGGGGGAGAGGATGGCGACTGCATAAGGGAGATAATTTCGTAATCTCGCCGTGTTAATCCGTGGCCCGTGAAGTACTCGTGCTCTTTTCGCTTCTCTTCGCCGCATCTCGCTTCTCTCTCTTCTCTCGTTCTTCTCTCTTCTCACGTTCTCTCTCTCTTTCTCTCTCTCTTTCTCTCTCTCCCCTCCCTTGCTTCTTTCTTCTCTCGTTCTATCTCTCTTTCTCTCTCTCTCCTCCCTTTCTTCTTCTCTCTCTCTCTCTCCTCCTCTCTCCCTCTCTCCTCCTCTCTATCTCTCTATCTCTCTATCTCTCCCTCCCTCTTCCTCTCCTTCTCCCCCCCATCCACTCTCCCTCACTCCACACCCCTTACAGATTAAATTTAACTTTAGGACAGGGTGACTCGCATTAAAAATCCTGCGATTATAAGTGGCTGTATCTGCCCCCCCACCCTCCCTCCCTCCTACTCTTCATTCTGATGTTCGCCTGTTATTATATTTTGCAAAAGATTGTGTTGATGTAATAAAACGCACATGCACATGCACACGCGCATACACTTCAATTCACATTACTCCCATTGTGTACGTCTTTGTAACTTGAAACTCTCTCTCTTCGCTTATGTGATTACTCTTTCCGCCTCTTGGCGCGAACTCTCTTCAGTCCTCTTTTACTCCCGCTTTCTCTCCCTCCCTTCCTTTTTCTGTCTCTCTCTCCCTCGTTCTTCCTCTCCTCCTCTCCCTCCCCCTCTCCCCCTATCCCCCTATCCCCACCCCATACCTCTTCCAATCATAGCCAAAACTCCGTAACAGCCTTGAGGGATCAGTAAATGGGTGCCCCCTTCCCCCTGTCCTCCCCCCTTCCCTCGCCCCCCTCCCCCTACCTTTTCCCTCTCCCTCCCCTCTGGCTCTCGGTGTGGCCCCTATTCAATCATCCCCTACAGTGCTCTGATCACAACCCCCCCCCCCCTTTGGTGACTTCGGTGGTCTTAGTCTCCCCCCCCCCTCTTTTCCCCTTTCCCTCTGTTTTACCATTAATGACTTTCTCTTTTCCCCTTCTGGCCTTCCCCTCCTCCTTCCTCCTGCATCCTCCCGAGCCTTAGGATTATATTATGACCCCCTACTTCTTCCCTTTTCCCTCCTCCTTGTCCTTCTTCTCTTCTGTTTCCTGCTTCTTCTCTTTCTTCTTTTTTATATTCTTTCCTATTCTTCCTCTCCTCCTCCTCCTCCATCTCCTGCATCTTCCTCCTCCACCTGCTACTCCCCCTCCTCTTGCTCCACCTCTTTCTCCACCTCTTTCTCCTTCCTCCTTCATTTTCCTCCTACACCACCACCACCACCTTACCCTCGAATCATCTCTTTTATTTAATGCCATTTTTCTCACTGTCTTTCCCCTCTTCTTCCTTCGCTTCTTCATAGTTTTGTGGCGTTCTTCTCTCTCCTTCGTTCCCCTCATTCGCTCCCCTCGATGATGGCCAGGCGGGCAGTATTATCTCTCATTTATTCCGAAGTTGTAGCTCTTCCCCCTTCTGCCATTTCCATAATTCGCCAGCTTTTCCCGTGATCAGTACCCCCCCCCCACTCTCTCTCTCTCTCTCTCTCTCTCTTTCTTTCTCTCTCTCTCTCTCTCTCTCTCTCTCTCTCTCTCTCTCTCTCTCTCTCTTTCTCTCTCTCTCTCTCTTTCTCTCTCTCTCTCTCTCTCTCTCTTTCTCTCTCTCTCTCTCTCTCTCTCTCTCTCTCTCTCTCTCTCTCTCTCTCTCTCTCTCTCTCTCTCTCTCTCTCTCTCTCTCTCTCTCTCTCTCCCTCCCTCTCCTTTTCCCCTCTCTCTCTCCTTTTTCCCTCCCTCCCTCCCTTCCCCTCTTCGCCTCCCTCCCTCTCTCTCCCCCTCGCCTCTCCTCTCCTTTCCTTTCCTCCCCCTTCCCCCTCAATCTCCCTCTCCCCCTCCCCCTCCCACTCCCCCTTCCCTCCCCCTCCCACTTTCCCTCCCCCTTTCCCTCTCTCTCAATGCCACTCTTTCCCACTTTGTCGCTCTCATCCAAAAGTCGTGTGTGACTTGCCACTTCTCCCTGTCTCGCCCCATGATCGCTACATCCTCCTCCCCCCAACGCCCATTAATGTTGAATTGCCCCTCCCCCCTTGCTCCCTCAACCCCCCCCCCCCTTCCCAACACACAATCTCTGTACACTCATAATCTCATTAAAGTCACACATCCTGCAGTCATGATGTCATGATATCGTCACATGCGCAGTCCGCACCGCCTCCCTCTCCCCCCCCCTACCCCCGTTGCCGCACGCTCGTTCCCATGCACGCTTCAAGAGCAAGGCTGTGCTGTGCGTTTTTCCTTTGGTGTTGGTTAGCGTACCTGTGGCTGTTGCGTATGAGCTGCGCTGCGCCGCTTTGGTTCTGAGGGAGACCGTAGTGTTTTTGCTGTGTTGTTGATGCTGTCGTTGTTATCTTTATTATCATTAATGATGATGACATTATTATGATTATTGTAATTGCTACTATTGTTATGTTATTATCATTTTATTATTATTCATTATTGATGTTATTTTTTAACATTGTTACTATTGTTATTGTTTTTTTCTATCATTCTTACTATTACTATTGCTTGTTATTATTATTATCATGTTTTTTTGGGGGGGCATGGTAATATTATTGTCGTTTTTTTTCTCTCTCTTTTTAATGTTATGTTATCATCTTCGCCATATCCTTTTTTCCCGTTATCAGTATTGTTTTTGTCATCATCATCATCATCATCAGCTGCATTACCTGAAATGCTCCTAATGCAAAACCTCCAGCTGTCCTCAATTTGCACCTCCCCCTACCCCTTCTGGCCCTTCCCTCCCTGAGTCAATTACGCCAGCCTCTTCCATCTCTACGCCCCCCAACCCCCCGCATCCCCCCTGTCAGCTTGTCACCCTCTCCTCCTCTCCCTTTCGCATCTATAATAATAACAACAGAATAAGCGGTAGGGTGGTTGTCAGGCGAACGTGTTGAAGGAGGGAGGGTACTGGGGAAGGAGGGAGGGAGAGTGGGAGGTAGGAAGGGAGGGAGGGAGGGGGGGAGAGAGGGAGGGAAGAAGGGAGAGAGGAGGAGAGGGAGATGGGGGCGAGACTGAGAGAGAGAAAGAGAGACAGACTCGAAATAATCAATTTCCCCAAAAGAACTGCGCAGATAGGAAAGTGGGCAGACAGTGGAAAAAAAACCTGACGGGCGGTTTGGTGGGGAAACGTTCATTCATTCATTCATTTATTCATTCATTCACTCACCTGTTGGGAGGGAAAGAGGGAAAGAGTGAGAGGCAGATGTATAGCTGCGTAGAAGAATGAACACTTGCTTTGATACACGATGGAAATTGGGAAGAAAATACCATGGAAATTGGGAAGAAAACACCATGGAAAATGGGAAGAAAACACCATGGAAGGAAGGGGGGTAGGCGGGGGACGGGCGGTCTGATTGACAGGGTGAGCGATGGATGGACTGTTGTTGGGGGGTTAAGGGGGGGGGCGTTGATTTGATGGGGTTGAGGGAGAATGTTTGTTTTGGGGGAAGGGGGCAAGGGATGGGGAAGGGGGGGGGGCGAATGGCTCGTTGGGTGAAGACTGGATCGATTATGCGATAGGTTTTTTCTTTTCTTTTCGATTTGTTTTGATATTTTTTAGTGCTTTTGAGAATATGCATGCATTTGTGCATGTGTATGTATGTGTGTGCGTGCGCGCGTGCGCCAGAGCTTCCGGCAACAATTAGATAAGCGAGCATCTGTGTAGGCCAGAGCATGTGCAAGAATGCGCTCCAAGTTTCCGTGTGTCCTCCCTGTCGCAATTGTGGGCTCGCGTGCGCGCTGGGAAAGGGGTGCGGGCCCGCCTTGCTTTCGGGCGAGACGCATGAATAAAGCAGGAAACGATTGCGGGGAAACGAGAACCTGAGCCATCTTGCTTTTGTGTTTTCAATATCCGTCGCCTCGGTCGCGGTGGAATTCTGCAAGGAATCGATGAACTATTTCGAGCGTGGAGGGATTGCCCGGTGAGTCATCGCGCTCTGCCTCGGCCCACCCTCTCCCCTCTCCCCTCTCCCTCCCCCGTCTCCGCACCCTCTTTCTTCCTCTCCTCCCTTCCCCTCGGCGCCCCTCCCTCGCTCCATTTCTTTTTCCTCCCATTCCTCGCCCTCTCTCTCTCGTTCTCTCTCTCCCCTCCCCTCCCCTCCCCTCCCCTCCCCTCGGCCGTCCTTCCCCGCTATGCCCTATATTTTATCTGATGGCATGCTCCGTAATCTCCCCTTTTCCCCTCTTCGCCTCCGACTCGTGTGGTCGCGAGGGGAGCTGGTCTTTCTTCGTGTGTTCTCTTTGATTATTGAATATTTACGATTCTGTGATTTACGAAATGAGGTTCCGTGTCGGTCGTTGCTACCTTTTGATTTTCTCTCTGGCACGAGATTAATGCAACATTTGTTATTGCGTGACTCTTCTCTCACGATTCACAATCATTTTCCGCGTTTATGCTT
>BOPN01000623.1:270217-275217 GCA_017312705.2 Penaeus japonicus
ACAGCCGCAATCAGCGGAGAACGATCAATCACGTCGTTTCGAGTCCGACTCAACACTCCACCCGATTGCAAAGGTTCTTTCGCCTGATGAGGAGTCTAGTCTCGCTCGAAGCGGCACGATGTATTTTTTTCGTCCTACTATCAGCTACGGACTACCTATAATCTTTGTCCTGTTATAGAAGCGGTTCGTAGACAGGAGGAGAGGAGTAACGGAGTGAAATTCTTTGTCACTTATTCGCTTGGTTTCCTCTCTCCATTTCCACCTTCTTCCCTCTTCCCTCTCTCCATTTCCACCTTCTTCCCTCTTCCCTCTCTCCATTTCCACCTTCTTCCCTCTTCCCTCTACTACTCATTTGTATAAGAAGGATGACTGATGATCGTCTTCTCTTGAAAGTTTGAACAAAAAAGGAAAAAAAAAGAGTTCTGTTTGTTATAGATATTGATGGTTTACATGGAGAGGAATATCCAGTAGCTGTACTGTATACATAGCATTAAAGGGTCTTCACAGATACACCGCCGCGATTGACCTACCCTAACGACAAGTTTTACCAGAACATTTCTTGAAGAGATCTGAAATTAAAAAAAGAAAGAAAAAAAAAGATTTGAGATGACGTTAGAATAATGGTTATGGACAAATAACACTTGCTGGGACGGTGCTATGCCAAGACTCGCAATGTAAACAGCCTTATTTGGAGTGTAGAGGTGATTCTGAAACCCCGTGAACGAGGCTACCTGGGGCTTGTACTCGTCTCTTAACCTTGTTAGTGTCCTCATTGCAATGGTGTCCGTGCGCTGCGTCGATGGACACTTGTCAGATATTTGTTCATCTTTCTCTGTATTCTCTCTTTCATTTTTTCTTTGTTTGTTTTCTATCTCTCTCTATCTCCCTCTCTTGGAGTGTCTGGATTAATGTCGTGGAAAAAATAATAACCGTGTTGTAGATAGGCAGAGTGAATGAAAAGTGAGAGAGAAAAAAGAAAAAAGATAAAGAAGGAAAGAGAGAAAAAGAGAGGGAGGGAGGGAGAGGACGGGGGTGGGGGTGGCAGAGTGATAGGGAAAGCGCAAACCCGGCATGAACCCAACCATACCTTTATTCTGCGCACTAAAAAAAGAAAAAAGAAAGAAAAAGGAGACGTGATCCGCATACATAGCTCAAGGTACCCGATAACCGTAATTATTAAAAGACACGCCAATAGCCGAGGTCAGAGGTCAGTGGGCCTTGAGTCTCATCCCGGGGAAGCTGCTCGGAATAAATTGGCCAGATTATCGACCACAGGAGCTGCAATGAATGACTAATTGCTCATTTCTGATCGGCGTTTGGGATCATACTCCCCCCCCCCCACCCCCACCATTCTCGCTCCCACCCCCACCCTTTGTGAAGTTGCCGTCAACGATCGTGAAATGCAACGTAAAGGGGCCGCCAGTACAAGCGCCATTATTGAAAAGGCAATGCTGAGTACGCCGTAGCGGCCCCGTAGCTTTCATGTTTATAGAAGGGGAATGCGATGTTACGACAGTTTTATTATTGTCGTTTCCTGTTTCCTTTCGTGCGCTTGTTCACGGCGACGACGGCAGCTCAACCGCTCAAGGGCAGTTAGGCCATGCGTATGCGCGTGAGAGAGACAAGGAGGGCGAAGGGGGAGGGGGTACGGAAGAAGGAGGGACGGGGATAGAGGGAGAGAAATGGAGACGGGGAGAAAGGGGGAAGGAGGTGGAGACGAAGATAAAGAGGGAGGGGAAGGTAGGGGCAGGAGAAAGTAGGAGAGAGGTAGAGACATGGAGAAAGAGAGAGCGAGGATAATGGCAGGAGAAGAAGAGAAGAACGTGGAAACGGAGAGGGAGAGATAAAAAGGGAGAGGGAGGAGCAGGAGGAGAAGGAGAGGAAGGGCGGAAGCAGCTGTCCTCTAAGGCGAATCACACTCACTACTGAACCTCCATGTTGTCCTTCGAATAAAAGTCAGATCTTCCGGCCCGTTTCCCGTGATCCACGAACGCGTAGCAAGTGCACGTCCGCACAACCATCGCTTCACACGTACGTGCTCCTCCACACACACACACACGCACGCGACATATACATCGCTTCTGAGCTCATCGGGCATTCGTCCCGCGTTCGTAATTGCTTCCGACGGCGTTTCGGCCGCGGTAACTCACTCGCACGCCACCGGGGAGGGGACGAGAGTGAGGCTCGGACGCCCCTTCTGCGCCGCGCTTTTTTGACTTGGTCGCCAGCGCACGTCGGAGGGAGAGCGATCGCCTTTTGGCCGCCCTTGAAAGAGCCCGCTCTCGCCGTGACCGCCATTAAGACAAACGCCCGCCGAACGGGAGGGCTCGTAATTCTCTCTGCGCCGCCCGCGGAATAATTGATGCGGCGGGCGGCATCAGTAACGAGGTGTTCTTAGTCAAACAAGGGCTTGTGCCGCTCCCCTGTACCTACCCCCCCCCTCCCCTCGCTGACAAACGCATCCTCAAATCTTTGACAAATGAATGAGGCTGTGATATCCGGGTCGCGGAATTCTTGTTGGCATAACATAATTCTTACTCTTTCGGCCTCCCCTTACCCTGTCTTTTATCACCCTATCTATCCATATACTCCTTTCTTTCTCATTCTCCCACCCTCTTCGTTTTGCTCTCCACTTTTTTCCCTCCCCTATATGCTGATTTCCCGCCACCTTGTTAATCCCAAGTGCGTATTTCTCACCTTGTGAAGCAGGCAGGCAGGCAGAGGGAAGAGAGCACGCCATGAGCTGTAGCGTCTAAAGATGGCAACGGTAAAGGCCCAATCGCGGACTTACTCGTTACTGTGAAAGAGATTTTATCTCGCGTGATTTATGTTATTTTTGTTTGTTTTTCGCAGTTTGTTGTTTAGAAAGAGGATGTGTTTATGTATATATATATATATATATATATATATATATATATATATATTTATATGTATATATATATATGTATATATATATGTATATATATGTATATATATGATTGCTTATTTTAAAAAATAATGTAGTGGAGATTTTCTTTACTTTTATTGAAAACAATAAAAGTAAAGATTGTTTTCATATAAGAAAAAAAATAATATTCCAGTAACCGGGGAAGCTTGGTATTTTTCGCCGAGTCAACGCCACGCTCGGCGGTTTATTTACATGTCAACCAAGTCTTCATCAGCTGATTAAGGCAGTCCGATCAGCTGATGGCTTACATAATCAGCTGACAAACGGCAAGAAAATCCCTTATGAAGTGTGTTGTAATTTTGACGATTATTTAGATTGAGATTAACGATGCAAAAATGGCAAGACGAGAAGAAAACAGATGAATATGTCGTGATGAAGATCATACGAAATTTATAATTGATTCAGTGGGGGCAGCAATGAAAGAGAGTTAATGAACCCTTGGGAAGTCGCTCTTATGAAAACAAATTATAGATTATTAAAGTCTTCTGCGTAGTGGACGCTATTGCTAAGAAAAAGAACATGTAGGAAATCGTTAATTACAAAGAATATGTAGATATATAGACCCCTCTGCATCGCGATCAAAAGATTTACGAGGAAGATAAATTGATTCAGCTTTAATGGTAACGCTAAATCACCGTGACAGTTCCTGAAGATATTACCCCAGGATAATGATTAATATTTCTTTCGATGACAGGCGACGACAAGTAAATCCTCCTGCCCTCTTTGCAAGTTGATTTGCATAAAGAGCTTGTGGAGTTTTTTTTTTTCTCTCTCTCTCTACATTTCTTGTCTTATGATGTACTTAAGGCGCTTTTGCATGGTTCAGAAATCGAGTATAAGACGGTGCCCTGGAGCTTTAGTCAGTTTTTAGCCTGTCGATATAATGGATTTTATTATTTTATTAATATTGTGTCGTTAATGAAGCTTCATACGTTTTTTTTAATTTTTTTATTCATCGTTGTGTTTAATCATATTCCAATTTTTTGTTCAATTTAAGTTTCAAAGTTTTTTGTGTAAGTTAATAGTTGAGAAAATATACTGTATATTAGGCACATTGTGTCAAAGTCCACACAAAGTCGAACCTAAAAGATATGGAAAGGAGAGGGTGAAGGAGGTGAAGAAGCAAAACAAGACGTAATAAGTGGGAAGAGAAAACGGGAAGGACAGCGGTTAAGTGGTAATTGTTACGTCCTTTTCCTTCTCTCCTTTGGTTTCTTAATTTTTTTTTTTTTCTTTACCTTCTTCTTTTTTTTCGTATGTTCCTTCTCCTTCTTCTCCTTAGTTCTCTTTCCTTTTCTTTCTTCATCTTCTTTTCCTTTTGATTCTTTTCCTTCTCCTTCTCCTCCTCCTCCTCCTCCTCCTCCTCCTCCTCCTCCTCCCTCCCCCGCTCCTCCTCCTCCTCCTCCTCCTTCTATTTCATCATGGTATCTTTGTCCTTTCTGAAGCTTATAGAAAATTATATAGACTAGCTCTATTGAAGGCTCCAGTGTCTGATTGCGTGGTCTTTTGTGGAGCGGATCATCTTGTCGCTTGCAAGTGCGTGCAACTGACAGCTCTTTTATTCTTCTTTCCTCCGCCACTTCGCCTCATCATCATTTATTTTCTCTCATGTTCTTTATCATTCACTCGTGTCTTTTCACTCGTATTTTTCACCTTCTCCTCCTCTTCCTCCGTCTCCTTCCTCTTCCTGTTGCTCTCCCGCCATCCTTCTGTTTCTCTCTCTTTCACTGTCTCCCTTCTCCTTAGCCCCCTCTTACTCCCTTCCTTCCCTTCCTCTCTATCTCCAAATTCTGTTCCCCCGCGCATCCTGGCACAGGTCCACGGTGTCCTGCGGCCAAGGCGACCCGAACGATGTCGCCGCCGGCCGGGAGGTAATGAGCGGCCAAAGGCGAGGGCGGGCGCGGGCGGGAGGGCGGGCGGCCAGGCAGGTGCACAGGAGGCCCCCCTGTTTTCCAACCCGACCCACGCCCTTCACGCCCAACGCCCATCCCCGCCCGCGTCTGTTTGTCTCCCTGGGCATCCGGACGTCTCTCTTTGTGGGAAGGAATAGAGG
>BOPN01000623.1:280217-292717 GCA_017312705.2 Penaeus japonicus
AGGACAGAGGTTCAGGGGAGAGGAGGAGGAGGAGGAAAAAAAAGGAAAAAGAAGAAGAAGAAGAGGATTGAAGGGGAGGAGGAGGAGGAGGAGTAGGAGTCTTTTGTGAGGATGAGTTGGATGAGAGAATTAGAAGACAAAGAAAATGATAACGAGAATCACTATACCAATTATCATATCCTGTATTCTCAGTGACTAATTTCCGTTCTCCAATTACCCACAAATTCATTTTTTACTCACCCACTCAATAAAGGATGACTTGAGTAAGGAAGGTTCAGCTTTGAGTAAGGGGAATTTCTCGTGTTTTTACTGAAGGGGAAAAAATAAATATGATAATTTTATTGCAGTTTATACAGATAAAGACTATGGTACACATACTTTACCATCATTTACATAGCACTTTGTCACACATTAAAAAGTGTCCTTCTCACCGAAACTGTTTTTGTAGCAACTATCTATATTATGTTTTCATTATTTCGCCCGCCTGTAATGGCTACCCATCATATCTTCAGCCACTACATTTCTGTTAAACACTGGTCTGTTTAACTCATCAAGTGAAGTGACTGCGGTGACTGGCGTAAATGATAATTGTTTCATATGGACTTGCAACTTGAAAAAGTCTCTTTTTCATCTTTCTCTTCATTGTGCTCCTATTCTCTCCATTCTCTTTCTTTCCTTCTCTCTTTTCTCTATCTCTATCTATCTATCTATCTGTCTATATCTCTATCTATCTCTTTCTCTCTCTTCTCTCTCTCTCTCTCTCTCTCTCTCTCTCTCTCTCTCTCTCTCTCTCTCTCTCTCTCTCTCTCTCTCTCTCTCTCTCTCTCTCTCTCTCTCTCTCTCTTTCTCTCTCTCCTCTCTTTCTCTCTCTCTCTCTCTCTCTCTCTCTCTCTCTCTCTCTCTCTCTCTCTCTCTCTCTCTCTCTCTCTCTCTCTCTCTCTCTCTCTCTCTCTCTCTCTCTCTCTCTCTCTCTCTTCTCTCTCTCTTCTCTCTCTCTCTCTCTCTCTCTCTCTCTCTCTCTCTCTCTCTCTCTCTCTCTCTCTCTCTCTCTCTTTTCTCTCTTTTCTCTCTCTCTCTCTCTCTCTCTCTCTCTCTCTCTCTCTCTCTCTCTCTCTCTCTCTCTCTCTCTCTCTCTCTCTCTCTCTCTCTCTCTCTCCTCTCTCTCTCTCCTCTCTCTCTCTCTCTCTCTCTCTCTCTCTCTCTCTCTCTCTCTCTCTCTCTCTCTCTCTCTCTCTCTCTCTCTCTCTCTCTCTCTCTCTCTCTCTCTCTCTCTCTCTCTCTCTCTCTCTCTCTCTCCTCTCTCTCTCTCCTCTCTCTCTCTCTCTCTCTCTCTCTCTCTCTCTCTCTCTCTCTCTCTCTCTCTCTCTCTCTCTCTCTCTCTCTCTCTCTCTCTCTCTCTCGTATTCTCTCTCTCTCTTTCGTATTCTCTCTCTCTCTTTCTCTTTCTTCCCCCCTCTTTTCTTCCTCCCTTTTTCCTTCTTCGTCAGGATGCTAAAATAGAGACCTGGTAGGGTTTTGCTTCTAATTATATTTTGTCACCCGCTCTCCTTCCGCTTTTGAGTATTTTTGTGACTCGCGTAATTTGTAAGGTTTTGAAGCCGTGAAAATGGAAAATCTCATTATGACATTCTCCATAAAATGATGTATGTCCTTCGGGCAGAGGTTAAAATGCCTTTTTTCATCGGTCTTTTCTCATATATCATTAGCATGTGAAATTGGTTACATGTTTTGCCACACTGTTCACGCGTATATATAAACAGTATACAGTACTGCGGCAATGTCGACTTTATTTACCGGAAGTGTGTCATGGTTTAACCCTTTAACTCACATTCCTTCCCATAGCCAGCAACCCGCTCCTCGAGTTCTACATCCTTCCTATCCCTCCAGCTATCGTAAACCCCATCCTCGATTGACCCTATCCTCAGTTAACCCTATCCTCGATTGACCCTATCCTCTCTCCTCACCCCCCCCCCTATATCCCTGTGGCCATGACCCTTCATCTTCAAGGTGAAGATATACGCTTGATACCGCGTAGACACATTGCGTTATCGCCGTCCCGAGAGCGTGTAAACAGCGTGAAATTAGGAGGTTGTCCCCCCGGCTCGAGAGAGAAGGGGTCGGCCACATGTTTTTTCTTTTTTTTTCTTCTAACTATAGTTCTAGAAAAAAAATGATGGTTTTAGTTTGAAGGTTTGTATATTCGTTTATTTTCGTGCATTTATTTTTGCTTATTCATTAATGTTTTTTTTTTTTTTTTTACATTTTTTCTGTCTAACTTGTCCGTTTTATGTTTCCGTTTTCAGATATTTGTGGCTGTACTAACATACCTTATTTTATATGATTGCTTACTCATTATAACTGCAAATTATAGATTTGTCTTTCTCATCATAGCTAACTTCATTCTCTTTCTTTTCTCCCCAGGTGAGTGTGAGCGAACAGAATGAGTGGCCAGGTTTCGTTGCAGGGAGAGTAAGTATTTATACGGAATCTTAGGCTTTGCAATATTCCGAAACGCTGCGTGCTAAGGATGAGCCGAATACCGACAGACTCAGGGATTCAAACCAACGTGTAGTCTCACCCATTGGTTGTAAGGAAATTTGGTTATAGGGAGATTAATACCTTGAGGGTGGAGTGTGTGTGTCAAGGGGATATTCATAGAATATGGATTACCGCGCGTGTGGACTACCTTATATAATGTGAGGGACAGAGAGAGAGGGAGAGAGAGAGAGAGAGAGAAAGAGAAAGAGAAAGAGAAAGAGAAAGAGAAAGAGAAGGAGAAGGAGAAGGAGAAGGAGAAGGAGAAGGAGAAGGAGAAGGAGAAGGAGAAGGAAAACAAAAAAGAATATTCGTGCCCAGTATACAGGGCATAACATAACTATGAGTAAAGTGCTGACAAAATAAAACCTGAAGGCCATATAATAAAAGGTGATTTTAAACAAACCATAGGTAACATATTAATTTTAAGATAGAACCAGCGCAAATAGTAAACATCCTTGACTGATTATGAATCTGACCGACAAAAAATACTAATAAAAAGAAAAAAAAATATGTATGTATATATAATAAAATAGAACGGAAATGTATAACGAGAACAGATAAACATAAGATAAACTAAGATAACATTCCGTGTGCAGCAGAACGCGTAGACAAGCAAGGTAGTCTCACGTAGCTAGCTAAGCAAGTGGAGTTACTTTGAGAACATAACCTTACGGTATGATACATTCTAGATAATAGTTGTTGTTGACCTTAGCTATTATGTTGGGGTCGGATAATGGAAAAGATGTGATTTGTAACTAACATGCACACACACACACACACACACATATTTGTATATGTGTGTGTGTGGTGTGTGTGTGTGTGTGTGTGTGTGTGTGTGTGTGTGTGTGTGTGTGTGTGTATGTGTGTGTGTGTGTGTGTATGTATGTATGCCGAAGGCCTTTTCGATATTCGTGTTTTTTCCTGTGTTTCCCTTCGTTGTGTGTGTGCGTGTATAAATATATATATATATATATATATATATGTATGTATGTAGTTGTGTAAGCATGTATAAATGTATTGAATATCTAGAATATAAAATATATATATATATATATATATATGTGTGTGTGTATGTGTGTGTGTGTGTGTGTGTGTGTGTGTGTGTGTGTGTGTTTGTGCGTGTGCGTGTGTGCGCGCGCATGCGTGCATGTGTGTATTGTATGTGAGTGTGAGTGTGTGTGTGTGCGCATACACATCCATAGATATGAATATTTTTTCTATTCCTTTTTCACTGTCCAACTCCCAACAATCTAATCTCACTTTCCTCCCGAATCCTGCTCAATCTCCCTTTCCTACCACCCCAATACCCCCTGCACCCCCGGACCCCCGGACCCCCGGACCCCCGGACCCCCGAGGCAGCACTGCAGCAACAGGTATACACACACATACACATACACATACACACACATACACACACATACACACACATACACACAATATCAGTCACAATCACAACTATCTCTCTCTCTTTCTGCATCCCTCATGTTTGGGTTTTGTTTACAACAGTAAAGCGGTCACCTTAAAAGACAAAAATAATAATGACAAAAATAGTAATGATAATGATGATGATGAAAATAATGATAATGATAATAACAGTAATATGATTATAATGATAGTAATAATAAGGATAATAATGATATTAATTAAGTGAGAAAACCTTTATTGCAACACTCACGCATCAACATAAGCCCTTGAGAATCAACATTCATCATTGGCATGAAGCGTGACACAACTTGGTCCAGTCGAGCATAAATTGCCATTTAAGCGGCGAGCATGACAAGTGAATGACAAAGAGCTCCATTTGAGCGGCAAGTATGATAAGAGCTTTGGGCCGTCGAGCTTTCACAAGACTACAGCTCTATTTTTTTTCTTTTTTGTAAGGGGGGGGGGGTGGAGGTGTTTAAGTAGGTAAATGTAGTATGTATTTTGGGTTTTATTTGTTATGATCGTTATTGTTGTTGCTGTTGATGTCTTTATTATTATTGTTGTTGTCGTCAACATCATCATCATCCTCATCATTAGTCATCATCATCATCATCATCATCATCATCATCATCATCATAACTATTATTTTTGTTTCTATTAGTTTTTATTTCATTAGAATAAAAGAATAGCGCCATGACAAAGGGAGCGACACAGGAGGGCTAGTTACACATGGCGACATAGGACTCCTTAAGCCAAGCGCCGCAGATCCTTCGCCGACCACAGGACTTCCCATCGACTGACGCACCCCCCCCCCCCCCCTCCCCTCCCCCCCCCACCTCCATCTCGATCCCGTCTTTACCTTAACTGCTACCCCTATCCCCTACCTCCCCCTCTCCTTCCATCTCTATCTCGTCCCTACCTTGACTGCTACCCCCCATCCCCTACCTCCCCCTCCCCTTCCATCTCCATCCCGTCTGTAGCTTGACTGCCACCCTCCCCCTCCCCCTCCCCCTCCCTCCTAGATTGATTTATCGTCCCCACAATTCGGTTCAGGTGTCGTTAGGTATTGTGGTAATTGTTTTTGTTGTTATTTTTAAAGGTGTGGCTCGGTATCTCGTTTGTTTACACGCGCAGGAGGGAAGAAAGGGCTATCCCTCTCCGTCTCTCTCCTTTTTTTATTAGTTTCTTTATATTTAATCTGTTACTTCACCCCATCCTGTCCTCCCCACCCACCCCTCAAACACAATCTTTTCTTCTTTCTGCCTCCATCTTTTCTTTTCTTTTTCTTTTCTTTTTCCTTTTTTTAAAATCTGTTACTCATCTCCACTCAACCACCCCCCACACACGCAGTCTTTCTCTTGTTCCTTTCAATTTGTGTTTGTATTTATTGCTTATTTTCCACGTCTGCCTCTTAATATTACTTATCAACGCCAACAACAGAAACATCAACATCAACAACAGCGACCGCAACAGAAACAGCATCGACGGCAACAGAAACAGCATCGACCGCAACAGAAACAGCATCGACGGCAACAGAAACAGCATCGACCGCAACAGAAACAGCATCGACAGCAACAGCAACCGCAACAGAAACAGCATCGACAGCAACAGCAACCGCAACAGAAACAGCATCGACAGCAACAGCGACCGCAACAGAAACAGCATCGACAGCAACAGCGACCGCAACAGAAACAGCATCGACAGCAACAGCGACCGCAACAGAAACAGCATCGACAGCAACAGCGACCGCAACAGAAACAGCATCGACAGCAACAGCGACCGCAACAGAAACAGCATCGACAGCAACAGCGAGCTCAACAGCCACGGCATCAGCGAGTGTCAGTGAGGCGAGGCCTCGTTGAAGGCTTCGACAAGCGAGCCATAAAACACCGACGTCGTGTCTATCATCATCATCATCATCTTCATCTTCATCGTCACCATCATCACTGTCATCATCATTTTACATTATTATATATTCTTACCATTAGTAAAGATACACATTACCGTATGACCACTCTCAGTATAGCGCAAGCTGCACAATGCACATGCATCCTGTTCTGGATGTTATGATGGCAATGCTCACAACGCGCCCATATACCGCGGTTTCGAGTTGCCGAGCCATTACTTTATTATTATTGTTTTTAGAGTGACGCTCGTTGACGCTTTTTATTGTAACCGTAAGTAACATAAAAAGAGAGAATTAAGTAAGAATTTGTGAAAATGTTTTGACAGTTTTATGACAGCAGTGAAAGCGAAAAGAAAAGACTTAAGGCCGCGGTTATTGTTGACAAGCAACACATAATTACCAGCCGCATCTTAGATGAAGACTCAACACAATTACACTTAGGGTGATGAAGGCGATGGTGTGGCGATGGTGATGACAGCGTCCGGTGCCTGCTCCTTGTCGCAGAGGCTTGTCACGTCCCAAGGCGGCTGCGTGCGATCAGAATGCGCAAGTTGCACGGAAGGGTGGCTCTCGAGTGTCCCCGGAACTCGTTGCGCAAGCGGCAGGGAAGGCGCTGCGAAGCGGGAGGTCGCGATGTGGCCCTTTGTTGCATAAGCTCTGAAGGCAGGGTGTGAAGCTGCAACACTTGTTTGCTATTTTGTTCGGTATTGGCATTGTTGCTTTTGTTGTTGATGTCTCGCTTGTCCTGATATGTATTTTATGTTACCATTGCCATTATACATTATTCTGCAACTGTCCTGGATACGTTTCCATCTTTATGTTCGTGGAAAAGAACAGTGTGTGTGTGTGTGTGTGTGTGTGTGTGTGTGTGTGTGTGTGTGTGTGTGTGTGTGTGTGTGTGTGTGTGTGTGTATCAGCGAGTGTCAGTGAGGCGAGGCCTCGTTGAAGGCTTCGACAAGCGAGCCATAAAACACCGACGTCGTGTCTATCATCATCATCATCATCTTCATCTTCATCGTCACCATCATCACTGTCATCATCATTTTACATTATTATATATTCTTACCATTAGTAAAGATACACATTACCGTATGACCACTCTCAGTATAGCGCAAGCTGCACAATGCACATGCATCCTGTTCTGGATGTTATGATGGCAATGCTCACAACGCGCCCATATACCGCGGTTTCGAGTTGCCGGAAGGCATTACTTTATTATTGTTTTAGAAGTGACGCTCGTTGACGCTTTTTATTGTAACCGTGAGTAACATAAAAAGAGAGAATTAAGTAAGAATTTGTGAAAATGTTTTGACAGTTTTATGATAGCAGTGAAAGCGAAAGAAAGACTTAAGGCCGCGGTTGTGTTGACAAGCAACACATAATTACCAGCCGCATCTTAGATGAAGACAATTACACTTAGGGTGATGAAGGCGATGGTGTGGCGATGGTGATGACAGCGTCCGGTGCCTGCTCCTTGTCGCAGAGGCTTGTCACGTCCCAAGGCGGCTGCGTGCGATCAGAATGCGCAAGTTGCACGGAAGGGTGGCTCTCGAGTGTCCCCGGAACTCGTTGCGCAAGCGGCAGGGAAGGCACTGCGAGGCGGGAGGTCGCGATGTGGCCCTTTGTTGCATAAGCTCTGAAGGCAGGGTGTGAAGCTGCAACACTTGTTTGCTATTTTGTTCGGTATTGGCATTGTTGCTTTTGTTGTTGATGTCTCGCTTGTCCTGATATGTATTTTATGTTACCATTGCCATTATACATTATTCTGCAACTGTCCTGGATACGTTTCCATCTTTATGTTCGTGGAAAAGAACAGTGTGTGTGTGTGCGTGTGTGTCTAAGAGAGACAGAGACAGAGACAGAGAGACAGAGTGAGAGATCCTTGTCCAGGTAAGGACCAAGGGGGCGTGGGGGCGCGGGTTCATTACACGGGACATGAAATAGTCCTGATCCCGGTGATTGAATTGTTGCCTGCGTAGGAACTCGCCCATACATCACCGGGACGACATGTGGGCGGAGGAAGGTGAGGGGGTGGGCATAGAGGGTATTCTCCACACACTCTCCCCTCATGGTAAGTTGGATAGGCCTACCGTTTATTATGAGATGTTTTGTGAGGAGGGAGTGAATGAGTGTGAGTGTTTATGAGAGAGAGAGAGAGAGAGAGAGAGAGAGAGAGAGAGAGAGAGAGAGAGAGAGAGAGAGAGAGAGAGAGAGAGAGAGAGAGAGAGAGAGAGAGAGAGAGTAAGAAGAGTAAGAAGAGAGAAAGCGAGAAGGCGAGTGTGCCAACGACTAACACTCGTAGTAATTGGATGTCGGCGAATAGGTCATTCTGCCCTTGTTTTCTGTGCGAGAAAAACATCAGGTAAAACAGATGGAAAAATTATCCCAAAGGTGGGAGAGATGGAAAAGGGGAAAGCTAAGAGGAGGAAGGACGAGGGCAAGGAAGAAGAGAAGGACGAGGAGTAGGAAAATGATAGGGGACGAAAAGGAGGAGTAGGAAGAAGAAAAGGACGAGAAGGAGGAGGAAGAAGAAGAAAAGGAGGAGGAGGAGGAAGAGAAGGACGGAGAAGAAGATAAGACATAAGAGATAGAACAGAAGCAGGTGAAGAGTGAGGAAGAGATATATCAAAAGGAGACGACTAAGAGGAAGCCCCGAGGGAGATTCCAAGACCACAGGGACCCCAGCAAAGGCGAAGAAGGCGACCCCGCGCGGACCCCAACTCCGTCCAGCCAGTGGATCAACGGCAAACCTGATAGCTGGCGACTCCTATGTTATTATCATGCAGATAAGCTTCACGGGGTGTGAGAGGACAAGGCCAGGGAGGGGGAGGGGAAGGGGGAGGGGGTGCGTGCTGCTTACTTTATGATGGCGGATAACATCGGCGGCGGCGCTACGGGTCAGAATGGCCTGGCGCGGAGTTCGATGCTGCTGGGGCCGGAGGATCGGGCCTTTTTTTTTTTATGTGTGTGTGTGTGTGTGTGTGTGTGTGTGTGTGTGTGTGTGTGTGTGTGTGTGTGTGTGTGTGTGTGTGTGTGAGGGGGCGGGGATCCCTCTCGGCTCTGATGGAGCCACAGCGACTTTCGTCTTCGTAATCATCATTGCCATTATTACCACAATCGGTATGACAACCATCAGCACCAGCAACAGAACCAATACCATTTCTTCTGTCATCTCCCTCTTTTTCAGCACTCATCCTCTCCCTCTATTTACTCTTCTATGCAACCCCCCTCACTTTAGTATCTCTTCATCCTCTCCTTCTATTCCCCTTCTCCCCGTCCCTTCCCGTCTATTCCACACTCCCCCTCTCCCCCATCTCAACCCCCATGCCCTCCCTCCCATCTCCCCCACCTCCCCCACCTCCCCCACCTCCCAATTCCGTTCCCCAACACGCCTTCTCCGTCCATATCAGGCCTGGAAAGACAGCGAGAGATCGGTTACACTCCGATGTTTGTTTATATGCGCGATTTGAATGGCCATTATAGGTTGTTCGGCTCGTTGGGGTCGGGGTATCTCCCTGGCGATCGAGGGCAGCGCTTTCGTTTTATTAATCTTGCCGCGACAGTGACATGGCGGCTCGTAATGTGACACTTTGAATATGAAGAAGTTCGCGAGTGGGATATTTTAAAGAGGAATCCGCCATTAAGATGTTGCTCTATAGCCTGTTATATGATCCCGCTCCTGTCGGCCGCGCACGCACGAAAGTATATGATTGCGAGCTCTGTGAACGAGAAACGGGGGTGAGGAGGGCAGAGTGGAGGAAGGGAGGAGGCTGCGGAAACGGGAAAGAAGAGGAGAGAGTAAAAGGAAGAGGGTGGAGGGAAGGATGGAAGGAGGTAGAGATGGAGGAAGAAAGGAAAAGAGGAAGATAAGTAGGAAGAAAGGAAGGAGGAAGATGGGTAGGAAGGAAAGAGGAGGGGAAGGGAGGGAAAGGATAAAGAAAGGGAAGGAGAGAGATGGAGAAAAGAAAGAGGAAGAGAGAGAGGAGAAAGGTCGACGGGGATATCAACTGATTAAGGTCATCATGGTACCCTGATTGATCATGACACATTGTGGAAACCGAATAGGGTCCGCCCTTACCTGTTGCTGCTAGGCCTATCTCTCAGACCTGTCTTACCTGCGCTGCTTCACCTGTCGGTAGGCTCTGTAACTCGCGTGTGTAAAACTCGCCTGTCGTGCGTGCTCACCTTTAGCAAAGCATCCCCCGAATCACCTGTTTTATGTTTACCCGTTCTACACCTACGAATAGTTACATTTTCTCCTTCATCTGCATACGTAGCTCCCTCCCCCAGGCGACTCATACAAAACTGCTCAGAGCCGATTTCGAAAAAAAATAAAGTGATGGTATTAACATTAACAATGACAACATAATGATATTATAATATTGTTGATATAACTTTGATGGTGATGTTTTCTCTCATGGGTACAGCAACAGATCGACGTTAATACATTTTTAAAAAGAAGAATCAGTCATTAGTTGCTGCACCTAGTGATTGTGATCGAAATCGAGTTGTCAAAAGTGGTAGTAACAGCAGGCGGATGCGATGGTGCTCTATGACAAAGGGGGTGTAGTGGTATGGTGCTCCAGTGGTGGCAGTGGCAGTGGTGGTCGTCCCGCTCAAGGGTGATGGAGTGGCTCAGGTAATTACACGTGTACCTGTTGTGATGATGATATCCTCTGTACCACCATCACCCTGGGGGGCGACCCAAGGGACGCTGGGCTGCATGAGGCTTGAGGGAGAAGAGAGAGATGGAGAAGGAAAAGGAGAGGGAGAATGAGAAAAAGAAAGAGAAAGAGAAGGAGAGGGAGAAGCAGAAAGAGAAGAAGGAGAAGGAGAAGCAGAAAGAGAAGAAAAGGAGAAGAAGGAGAAAGAGGAGAAGAAGAAGGGGGAGAAGAAGGAGAGGGAGAGAGGGGAAAAGGGAGAGGGGCAGAGACAGAGAGACAGATCGACAAAGACAGAGACAGAGGAAGGGAATAGAAAGAGTGGAGGATAGTGTGGGGGGGGGGGGGATTCCAAGAATCCCTGGAGAGACGCGAAGATTTAATGCCTTCGCGAACTTGATCTTTTGGCTTGTGGTGATTAAGAGGAATCGCCTCTTGTGGATAATGCTTGTCTTCGCGGGAAAAGGTAATGGAAGCCGTATACACCTGCCGCTTGAGCATGCATAGCCAAACGTACACACGCGCCCAAAATGAAGGAAATATTTAGAGAGGGAGGAAGGGTGAGTGGGTGGGAGGGATTGGTGGGTGGGTGAGTGGGAGGAAAGGAGGGAGAGAGGAAGAGAGGAAGAGAGGAAGAGAGGGAGGGAGGGAGGAGAGAGAGATGGGGAGAGAGGGAGACTGGGGGAGATAGGGAGACTGGGGGAGATAAGGGAGGGAGGGAGGGAGGGAAGAAGGGAGGGAGAGAGGGAAGAAGGGAGGGAGAGAGGGAAGAAGGGAGGGAGAGAGGGAAGAAGGGAGGGAGAGAGAGAAGAAGGGAAGGAGAGAGAGAGAGAGAAAGAGAGGGAGGGAGGGAGGGAAAAGGAGAGAGAAAAAGAGAGAGAGGAGGGAGGGGGAGAGAAGGAGGAGAAGGAGAAGGAGAAGGAGAGAGAGTTTATAGAGAGAGACAGACAGAGACAGAGGAATAGAGAGAGAGAGAGAGAGAGAAGGAGAAGGAGAAAGAAGGAGAAGAGGGAGAGTCAGAGGCAGAGGCAGAGACAGAGAGAAAAGTACTAAGGCCTATCTGTAAGCCTGAAAAGCGCAGTGGCTGCGGTCATGCAGTCAATGTCAGAAAATTTGGGTTTGCCATTTACAAGAGGAGGGGGAGGGGTCTGCGGAGGAGAAGAGGGGGGGGGCGAGAGTCGACATGCGCACACTCCAGCAAATGATGGAAAGGAAGTGGCATCTTGACCCTTGTGGCGTGAACATTTAAGGGTGTTTTTTATCGGCGAAATGTCCGGTGCAAAACGGCGTTTAGTGTTGGGTTACTCTAGGTCGAGGGAGGACGCTTGCGGTCGCGGCGGCGTGCGGTTTCTCGGAATGCGTGTGTGCGTTTGTGCGTGTGTGTTTATGTGCGGTAGAGATAGGAAGAAAAGGAGAATGATTTGGGGAGGAAGAGAGATGGTGAGAGGGAGAGAAGAAGAACGATTGGGGGAGGAAGAGAGATGGTGAGAGGGAGGCAGAGAATGTTTAGACAAGGGAGAAAGAAAGAGAGAGAGAAGGAGAACGATAACGATTAGGGCAAGAAGAGGGAAGTAGAAAAAAAAAATTACGGTGGGAATAGAAATGGCGAGAGGAAAGGAGAGAGGAGGAGACATATAACTGGGAGAATGGAAAACGGGTAAAAAGAGAGTCAGAGAGAAAAATAGAAGAGGAGAGAGGGAGATAACTAAACAAAAAGAGAAAGGAGAATCAGAGAAGGAGTCGAAGAGAGGGACGAAAGACCGGCGAATTAGACAATAAGGCAGAAAGACGTAAAGAAGTTAAAGAAGCTTGTGTGAAAGAGGCCATAGTAATCACCGAATAAGGAAGACTTGGTGCCATAGGGGAGGGGGGAGGGGGGGAGAGGCGTTTCTGTGCTCTTGCACAGAGTTGCTGGACGCTAGATTGCCGCAGGAGGTTGTTGGAATGAAGCCTGGCTTCTTCCGGAGATG
>BOPN01000623.1:305217-312717 GCA_017312705.2 Penaeus japonicus
GATTTAAGAGTTGATGACCTTTTTATGACTGCCAAACGCTCGTGTTTAAAGAGCCTCATCGAGTTGCACTAAAACTTTATGATTCCTAATTGTTTTGACATTCGAAGGGGGAGGGGGAGGGGGAGGGGAGGGGCACTCCGTCCACCACCCAGCCCTCCTACTGTAGCTTGTTTGAAGGGCCTTGTTATCAGTGGTGATATGTGTATCTGAGACTCTGTTTAGATTTTTTTTTTCCTTTTGTATTTAGGATGTTCGAATTGCTCTTACATAGAGACCCTTTTCTTGCTCGAGTGTTTAGGTTAATGATAACGGACTTTTATCCATCTCTCTCTTTCGCCTACGTACGTACGTGCTTTGGGGATATCGGGGAAACTAATGGCGTAAATAGCGTTGATTGATGGTTAGAAGATACCATTATTGTTGAGGCATCAATCAGTAGTAGGAGACTGATCGCTCTTTGATCTCAACTAAACAAATGAATAAAGAAAAAGGGATGGGTAGAAAGAAGTCATACATAAAGCGTTCTTAACTTAAGAAAACCTCTCAGGGAAGCCACCAAAGACGCTATCGCCTTTGACGAGTTTCTTTTATGAAAGAAATGAGGGATGCCGCAGGGTTGCCGATTTTCTAGCTAATCGTCGTAGCGGATTCGTCTCATCAGCGTGTCTCCGAAGGCATCTTTTTTTTTAAAGATATCTTTTTATTTCTCTCCCGAGGTTTAGTGGAGTGACAACTGAATTGCTTGGGAAATTCGTGCGATTGATTTTCTTTTTATTTTTATCTTAACTGGATCTAATTGTCATGATTACTGGACTATTAAAGTGCAGTTTTAGAAGTGATGAATTGGTGAGAGATAAGAAGAGGAAGAAGACAAGGAAGAGAAGAATGGCCAATAACACTATAAAAGAGAATACGGTGATATTAAAGATGAGGAAGTTCGTTCGTCTGTCGCGGACGAAGCCAAACACAAGGCTCCGAGGAGGGCGGTGCTCGCGACGCCCTTTCCTCAGCGGTCACACATCTGCGGAGGAAACGTCGTGAGGCGCGTCACCCGTCCTCCTGGTCGGCGGCAGCGCGTCGTCGTAATGACGTTCATTAAGGGGGTGCGAATCACTCCGCCCGCTTGCTACTTGCACGTCCGCATGACGTCACGCACGACTTGCCCGACCGACCGACCAACCGACCGAGCGGTGGGGGTGAATGATTGCTTGTCGGTGCTCCGTTTTGGCACGGCAATTTTTCCCCCGGGGTAATTATGCAATTATGCCATGTACTGAAAAGTCCGCGAAGAAGGGTATTAGTAGAGAGAGCGTTGAGTAGAAAAGATGGACTTGTATTTTATTCTTCAAGAAGTTGGTGAGAAACTTGGTACATTTGGCAGAGCTCTACTAGTCCTCGACCCTCCACTTCTGCTCTCCTCTTCAAGTTTCTCCTTCGCTTCCTTCTCCTTTTCCTTTTCTTTTTCTTCCCTCTCTCTTCTCTCTCTTATTCACCGCCTCCCTAGCCTCGACACCCCCACCCCCTCGCGATCAGCCCCAAAAGTTCAAAAACGAACTTCGAGTCCAAAGGCTCCGTCCCACGCGGTGTGTTCGCACGTGACTCGCTAGCGGACCCGGTCGGCGGAGACCCTCACGTCGCGGGGACTTTTTGGGTTCCACTTGGCCAGCCCAATCGGAGCTACATCTTTGCTCGACGAACACGCACGGATTTGTACAAATCACACACACACACATTTGCACACGCACACGTACACGCATACGCATACGCACACGCACACGCACACCCACACGCACAAGCATACGCACACCCACATCCACACGCACACACGCATGCACACATACACACGCATGCACACATACACACACACACACACACACACACACACACACACACACACACACACACACACACACACACACACACACACACACACACACACACACACACACACACACACCACATACCTCACCAAAACGCGCACATACGTACAGTCATGCACACAAATGTACAGGCACGCACGCAGACACTTGTGCAAATGTAGAAGCCTTCGTGAGACCTGTTGATTGCATGTTAGTCCATCTGAGGCCATTCGTCTTCTGATGCGGCAGTGTTGCATTTCTTGCACCCCCCCCCCCCTGCCTCTCTCTCTCTCTCTCTCTCTCTCTCTCTCTCTCTCTCTCTCTCTCTCTCTCTCTCTCTCTCTCTCTCCCTCTCTCCCTCTCCCTCTCCCTCTCCCTCTCTCTCTCCCTCTCCCTTACATGCCCAATAGACTGAAAGAGATCTGAAATATTATATTTTCTACAGATAGACCAATATGTCAACAATCGCTCTGTTTTGTCCATGCATAACTATTTCCTGTCCGATTTTGCCAGTTTCATTACTCATGTTATTTTCTCTTTGCAGGTGAGTGTTGCAACGTGCATCTCAATTCGCACGGTCTTCTCTCGTGGGTAAAGTAGTCCCTTTTCATAACGGGTTCTGATTGTGGTTATCTTGCCCATTCAGCTTTTGTTTTCGTGTTCTTCTTTCTTCTATTGTTCCTTTTACTACTTTGGTCTGTTTTTTTCTTTTCTTTCTTTTTTTGTTTATCGTTATTGTCATCCCTCTATTAAGTCTGTTCTTCTTTTATCTTCTTTTCATTTCATTTTTTTTCTAATTCTCTCGTTTGCTTTTATTTGTATTACGTCTGTGATTTTATTTTGATTTAAAAATGACTTGAAAAGTTTTGTTTTAAAAATAGCTCTACAAAGTTTATCAATGGGTAAACTTTAGATGACAATTGGCGAATGTTTGCGAAATGTCTGTGATAATGTAGACAGATATGTATTTTTCACAGTTTTATGTATTTATCTATTTGTTGTTTTCTACCCAGAAACTATTATCCGTGCGAGAAACAGTACCACCATCTTTATTTCGAAGTTTATCAATGGCTAAAGTTAAGATGGCAATATGCGAATGCTTGTTGAAATGCATTGATTAGCATTTTATTGCACATTTATTTATTTATTATTTACATATTTATGTATGTATTTACTTGATTAGTTTGTGTTTTGGAACAAAAATTTAAGATTTACGTCCGAAAATCGCCGAAACACATCCAACATTTTTATCTCGATCGCCACTTGTTTTGCCAGGAGAGGGCGCTACGACGTGAACACTCGTGCGAAACTAACGGTTCTGCTTCTTACAAGGCTGTTGCACAGTTTCTTGGCGAAAAAGACGACGAGGAAGTAGAAGAAAGAAAAAAAAAAGAGATGGAGAGAGAGAGGGAGGGGAAAAAAGATCTGAAACGCAACGGTATTCGCTGTGAATTTCTCTGGAAACTCGTGGTTATGGGAAGCGAGGGTTCAAGGTGGCTTCTGTGTCTTGTCTGTCTCTGGTTCTTGAAGTTTGTTTTCTGTGTCTGATGGAGGAGTAAAGTGAAGACAAAGAGAAGGGGTTGTTCCGTCACATTGTTTATGTTATTTTGAAGTAATGGAGAAGATCAAGTAGAAATGGAGGTGTTTGAAACGATGAAAAAGAGGAAAGTCAAAAAGAAAAACAAATTTAGAGGGAAAACTAAGGTATAGACTAGAAGAAGATGAAATAGATTTAAAAAATAGAGAGAAACGAGAAAATCGTACATGTAAGGAAAACAAAAGACAATGCGAAGTAGAGGGGAGATAGAAGAAAAGAAGAGCAAAAATAAAGGAAAAGAAAAAGAAAAGACGGAGAAGAATAAGAATAAGAAGAAATAGAAGAAGAAGAAGAAAATGGAGATTGAGGAACCACATACTAATACGACACTGAAATATCATAAAAAACTCGATGGGAGTAAAAAGAAATAGGGAATAAAATATATTGCGATTGAGCTATACGATTGTCGTAAAATGACCAGACACGCTAATAGTCGTCTGTCCGGAAATCCTGTTTTTGTTGTTCATTGATTAATTTACTGTTTCATTCAATTATATTGCTGAAGATGGTTTAGCATTGGCGGCCCTTTATGTATTCTTAATTTGTTTTTAGTCTGTCTCCATGCCTTTTTAAAATGATTCCTCTATTTTTTCTATCGTGTGAAATTATTGTCGATTATTTTCCCGCATTATATTTTATTGTATTGTTATTATGTATTGCATTACTTCATGACACAGCATGTATAATGTACTACATTATTTACTATGTCCTATTACTCTCGTAGCCGTCATGAAACCGCCTCCACGAACACAGCATTCAACCCCGCCTTTGCATCACATTCTTCAGTCCCTGAGGACGAGGCTTTGACTGATAACAAGACAACACGAAAGATACCAGACTCTGCAACTGATAATAAAGATAATCATAATAAAAGCGTAGAAAAAAAAACATTTGAATAAGGTGAAGAAAGAGTCTCATGCTCCAGACACAATAGCAAAGTGTTGTAAAAAATGAATTAGTGTCGTAAAAGTCGAGTCCCACGAATAATGGCGGGAGAGCCTCGGCCGCTGCCACCGTCGTCGCCTCAGAGGCAGAGGGAAGTCTTCGTTTATTCAGGCCTGGCGGGGCATTTGATGTTGTCTCGTATAATGAACGAAGAAAGAGATATGATGATGGCAAAGAAAGAACACAAAGCAGGAGACAAATGATGATGATGATGATGATTATTGCGGATGAAAAAGATAGAAATGGTGGTGGACGTAACGTTACGATGTCAGTGGTTTGTGATGATACGCCTAGTGGTCTTGGTATCCGTGATAAATACATGTCACATTTGCGTTATTGAATATGCATACTTGCGCAGCCACTTTCTAAAACTGTTGGCAGACGTGTTTCGAATATCACTTCGAGAATCACTGCGCTCGTGTAAGAACGAGGTGTTTCGAAGCTTCAGTCCCTCGAAAGGACTTTGGATTGCTTCTGACGGGAGCGTTGCAGCGATACTTCACCCGGCGAATTATGAAGTGAATGGCGGTCATGTAGATTGCTTCTGCCAGGGCCACACGCGCGCCCGCAGCAGCTGTCAGGTCGCCATGACTCGACACTGCGCAAAGGGGTCAAAAAAGATTCGTCGGCGCTCTTTCTAGTCCGCGTCTTTCCTCGAAGTAGCTCGGACGAGGAAAAGAAATGGGGAAAAAGTGCAGCGTCTCTGGAGTTTATGTTTTCTGGGATCGTCTGTCTCTGGTGATTACAGCTTGTTTTTGGCGAAGGGAGAAGATAGGTATCAGGGACGTGGTCTCTCTCTCTCTCTCTCTCTCTCTCTCTCTCTCTCTCTCTCTCTCTCTCTCTCTCTCTCTCTCTCTCTCTCTCTCTCTCTCTCTCGCCCACACACACACACGCCCTTTCTCCCTTTTATTTCTCTCTCTCTCACACACACACACATATATATATATATATATATATATATATATATATATATATATATATATTAATATATATATACATACATATATATATATATATATATATATATATATATATATATATATATATATATAAATATATATATACATACACATATATATATATATATATATATATATATATATATATATATATATATATATATATATATATATACATATATATATATATATATATATATATATACATATATATATATATATATATATATATATATATATATATATATATATATACACCTACACATATTATTATTGTTATCATTATTATTATTGTTGTTGTTATTGTTATTATTATTATTATTATTATTATTATTATTATTATTATTATTATTATTATTATTATTATTATTATTATTGTTGTTATTGTTATTATTATTATTATTGTTGTTATTGTTATTATTATTATTATTATTATTATTATTATTATTATTATTATTATTATTATTATTATTATTATTGATAAATACGAAGTGCCCCTTTAACAGCGTCTTGCGTTTATGAGAAGTAGAGAAGGCATCCGTACTAAGAGAAAAAAAGAAATATAGGCGCGAGCGAGGGGAAGGGCTGACGCTTGCTAAAGACACGCGCCTCTACAGGTGGGCGTGTTTGTGTTGGCGGCCGAGGGAGATCCGCACTGCTCACTGCGGGGACGGCGTCCTTTGGAGTTTCCTCTCGCAGGTGGAAACGAGAGACGCGGCCGATGAAAGATGGGGGAAGGAAAAAAAATGTGTGTGTGTGTGTGTGTGTGTGTGTGTGTGTGTGTGTGTGTGTGTGTGTGTGTGTGTGTGTGTGTGTATGTATGTATGTGTATGTGTGTTTATGTATTGGTGCGTGCATAAAGAAAGAGGCGGACACATACACAACTAGCACACACGTGCGCGCGCAGAAAAAGAGAAAAGATAAGATACGAGATAGAGAGGGAGAAGGAAAGTCAGGGAAAATGTGAGAAAAGGTGAGTACAGGGGAGAGAGATAGAGGGGAGGAGCCACGAGGAAGGACCAGAGGCTTGTCTGTCAGGCGCGTGTCGAGGCTTGGGCTAATTGCAGCCAACATCCCGTTAGGGCGCCGTCATCACGAGCCTCACGCACCCCGGGGTCTCGTACGCACGCACGCACGCACGCACATTCGTTCGTTCATTTATTCGTTCGTTCATTCATTCATTGGCTGGTTTAGTCGTTATCGGGGGTTGTGATTTTTTCGCCTTCTTATGTCGTCGTATGCAGTGTCTGTTATCTTGTGTGTTTCCCTTTCTCGGTAAAGCTCTCAAATCCCCTGCTTGGTTATCTGTATGTAGAGAATGAGATATACTCTCTCTCTCTCTCTCTCTCTCTCTCTCTCTCTCTCTCTCTCTCTCTCTCTCTCTCTCTCTCTCTCTCTCTCTCTCTCTCTCTCGTCTGTTTGTCTGTCTGTCTCTGTCTGTTTGGGTCCCTCTCTATCTCCCTCCTTTTCTCTCCCTACCTCCCTCCCTCCCTCCCTCCCTACCTACCTACCTACCTATATTCCTCCCTGGCTGGGGACAGTATAATGATAATGATGGTCAGAAGAAATTGACCACTGACATCTATGGTTACTCTGTGACAAATGGCGGCTACTTTTGTTTGTTTCAATCCTAGATTCTGAGTCCTATCTTAAATAACGGCGCTTGCATTCGCTCTTTTGTCGTTCTTTCTTTCTCATACCCTGTTCGTAGTGGTCAGTGCTTACTCTGTTTTCCCTTGCCTACTCCTTTAGTTTTCTCCTTCTTTTGTGTTTCTGCCTTTAGTTCTTCTCCCTTCATTCATTTCTTTTCTTTAGTTTAATTCTTATTATTTCCTTCTCCTTCTATAATTTTCTTTACCTTCCTTTCTCCACTTCCTCTTTCTGCCAGGGATTGCGTGCAGTTCCTTGTGGTTTCTAAGATCATGTTAATGGCGCGTCGCTGCGAGGGACGGGCAAGCCTGCGACCGGGGCGATACTCACGCGCGCGCAGGTGACAATCTTCCGGGCGCGGGCGGTCATTGCGCAAGAAATTACGGAGCTTCGTAGACCAGACCGGGGATCGCTCGCACTGCCAGCCTCATTCGACATGCTCCCTGCCGCCACCTCCTCTCCCTGCAACCCCCGCTCCCTGTCACCCTTT
>BOPN01000623.1:317717-320217 GCA_017312705.2 Penaeus japonicus
TCTACCTACCTGGCACTGACATTCCTCTTTCGGAACCTTCCGCCTCGACCCGCATGCCTGGCACTCGCGTCCAGGGAGTGCCGTTTCCTCCGCTCATCTCGGTAACATGATCCTTGTCTGGTTAGAGGGTGGGGGGTGGGGGCGGGTGGAAGGAAGGGGTAGGGGTTGGAGAACATGTGAGGGGAAAGAATACTCTCTCTCTCTCTCTCTCTCTCTCTCTCTCTCTCTCTCTCTCTCTCTCTCTCTCTCTCTCTCTCTCTCTCTCTCTCTCTCTCTCTCTCTCTCTCTCTCTCTCTCTCTCTCTCTCTCTCTCTCTCTCTCTCTCTCTCTCTCTCTCTCTCTCTCTCTCTCTCCCTCTCTCCCTCCCTCTCTCTCCCTCCCTCTCTCTCTCTCTCTCTCCCTCTCTCTCTCTCTCTCTCTCTCTCTCTCCCCCTCTCTCTCTCTCTCTCTCTCTCTCTCTCTCTCTCTCTCTCTCTCTCTCTCTCTCTCTCTCTCTCTCTCTCTCTCTCTCTCTCTCTCTCTCTCTCTCTCTCTCTCTCCCTCTCTCCCTCCCTCCCTCCCTCCCTCCCCCTCCCTCCCTCCCTCCCTCCCCCTCCCCCTCTCTCTCTCCCTCCCTCCCCCCCTGGCCCTGAAGGATGGCCTAGGTCCCGAGGCGCGAGGGCGGAAGCAATCCTGGCCATCCGCCAGGGATCGATGGCGCTTGGCCTTATGATGAATTTAGAAGAGAAATAGTCAGGAGTGCTTCCAGAACATTCTCGTGATCCATTGCAAAGGGGACAGTTTTCTGAGGTATTCGTTGAGGTGCGTGCACGTGTAGCCGCACATACAAAGAAACAGGCGCATGCACACGTACACACACACACACACACACACACACACACACACACACACACACACACACACACACACACACACACACACACACACACACACACACACACACACACACACACACACACACACACACACACACACACACACACACACACACACACACACACACACACACACACACACACACACACACACACACACACACACACACACACGCACGCACGCACACGGAGATTCCTAATGATTTTAGCGTGCGTGCGTGCGTCACCCATGCAACACATTTCTCCGCATTTTTCCCACCATTAGCACGCGGTGTCACGGAGACGCATGGGATTCGCGAACACAGTTGCATCCGACTCGAGCGCGCGCAACATCACGGGGCGACTTCATCATGGTTATCGCGGTCGGCAACTCATCACGGTAACTCGCTGTGGTTACGTCATCACGGTGCGATAGAATGATGCAGTAACATATTTTCTAATGGGATGTAGGTCTACCTTTCCTGATAAGTTCCTTTTGTTTCTGTTTTTCTCGTTTTTATTTATTTATTTTTTTCTTCACATCTTTCGCTCTGGTGTCGACGTAAGCTATGGACAGTTAAACAAGCAATCACCATACTTAGTTTAGCACAGTTACCTTATTCGATGCAAGCAACTCTTCATGGTTACCTCATGCCATGCAGTAAGCTTACCAGTGTTAAATCTGTCGATGTCAATAACTCATCAGATTTACGTCCGTCGATGAAGTTAACTCATCAGGATTACCTCATGGCCGTTACCTGATTCAATGCAAGTAACTCATCATCGTTACCTCGGTCGCTGCAGATAACTCATCATGGTTACGTCATGATAGTTAACTTATAAGTATTACCTCATCACGGTTACTCAGTGCCTACCCGAGTGTCACCCCCGCACGCACGCACGCACGCACTCACGCATCATCGGCGCCCGCACGTAGTAACAAGTGGGAATCCCCCCGTGGTAACATCCCGTAGCTGAGTGACTATTTGATGAGAATTGTCGGAGTAACTCTTGTCTTGGAATTTTATCGTGCTTGCCAAATGACGCGTCCAGTCGAGTTCTTCAGCTTCCTCTTACATCACGCTGCAATTTAACATGCGATTTTTTTTTTAAAGGCGTAGTGTTCACTAACTGGTCTTTTTGAACGTGTTGGCTCGTTTTGCCCCCCCCCCCTTCCCCTCACTCCCTCCTTACTCCCTCCACTAGATTCCAACACCCGCCGCTCCAAACCCGCTGGAAAGGTCAGGCGAGCAACCTGTGTGTGCAGGCGTGGGCGGTCTGTGCGTTGTATAGGTTGTCAGATAACATAGATATAGTAGGGAAATACTGATATGGATCTCGGAAGGATAAGAGTAGGCGGAAAGGGGTAAGAAAGATGGGCGTAGGGCCTTTAAGATGGGCGTTTTTTTCCTTAATGGATGGAGAATGGGTGGGCTGAGTGGAGGGTGTATGTAGACCATTTTCGTGGGTGGCGCAGGCGTCAGGCGGAATCATCTACGGCTTTGAGGAGGTGTGGGCGTGGTGTGGGCGTCGGGTAGGAGGAGGAGGTGGGGGGGGGGTCGCCCGCTTGGAGGAAGGGGGGTATTGGGTCGTCTCAGACACAAGGGTGTCGGGTATACAGGGCGTCGGGGGTAGGGTAGGAGAGG
>BOPN01000623.1:327717-332717 GCA_017312705.2 Penaeus japonicus
AAAAAACACAAATGCAGAGACCTGTGTACAAGGAAACGCCCGCTCATTAGTTTTAAATATTACTAGATAGTTGTAGAGTTAGACTTTATCTTTCTTCTTTTCGGCACATTGACCGTAAGCAGAGGCCGGTTTCTCGCAGCAGGTTTGATTAAATGAATACTGCAAAAGTTTAACCGTTCTAAAGAAAGGGAAAAGATAGAAAAATGAATAAATATACTTTTTCCCATACACACACTATTCCTACAAACGAATACATGACCGCTTGTATGTACAATACAAATGCAAATGCAGGTCGGAGAGACGTGTAGTTGCAAGATTGAAAGGTCCAGATATGCATTTCAATTGCGCGGGGGAGCCATGCCCTTGCCCGACCCACCCCATAAAATGACTGTAGGGTCAATTACTTCCAAGCGTTTTGCAATGGTACCTGCTCATTTGCATACGGCGAGGTTTGGCTGCTGCGCTTACTAGGGGGGGGGGAGTACTCTTATGTCCGCGACCGAAAGAGTCTGCGGTCAGACGGAGAGAAATCCGCGTAAGAGCAGAGATAAACTGCGCGGTTTTAACGACTGGTTCCAGTGCATATATTTTTTAATTACGTCACACTCGCGCTTCACTAACCGAAGCGTTCGTACGGATCAGATAAAGTCTCGCGGCATATTGCATCGTCAATTTGCACCGGACAGATGGCAAACGGGTTTGGACCAGGGCCTGTTTGTGTGTCTGTTTGTCTGCATGAAGTCATGTGCGTGATGGGGACGCTCGGTGGATAAGGAAGGGTGCAGTTGGGGCATGAGGAGGGAGGCGGGATGCATGGCTTCGAATGACAAGAATATTAGTACCTCAGAGGCTTCCTTGACGCAATGAGCGTCGGAAACCTATACATCACTCGAACATTCTCTCTCACTCTCTCTTCCTCCCTCCCCCTCTCCCTCCCTCCTCCCTCCCTCCCTCCGTCCCTCCCTCCCACTCTCCCTCCTCCGTCCCTCTCTTCCTCCCTCCCTCCCTGCCTCTCTCTCTCTCTCTCTCTCTCTCTCTCTCTCTCTTTCTCTCTCTCTCTCCCTCCATATATTTCTCGTCTCACGACTTCCTTCCTGTTCGTGCAAGTCGCTGCAACTGTTTTCCTCTTCTCGCCCCAGGTTGCTAACAAGGTGGTGGGAAATGTCCGGGTACTTGTGGCTTTACGAGTACCGTCTGCTGGACCTGGAATTCTCGTCATCGGCCATGTGGTTCGCTGGGTTCTTCGCCGCTGACTTCGTGTATTATTGGTTCCATCGAGCTTCGCATGGTTAGTGCTCCCCTCCCTGCCCCCTCCCTCCTCCGTCCCTCTCTCCCTCCCTCCCTCCTCCGTCCCTCTCTCCCAACCTCCCTCCTCCGTCCCTCTCTCCCTCCCTCCCTCCCTCCCTCCCTCCCTCCCTCCCTCCCTCTCTCTCTCTCTCTCTCTCTCTCTCTCTCTCTCTCTCTCTCTCTCTCTCTCTCTCTCTCTCCCTCCCTCCCTCCCTCCCTCCCTCCCTCCCTCCCTCCCTCCCTCCGCCGCCCCCTCCCTCCTCCCGTCCCTCTCTCCCCTCCCTCCCTCCCTGCCTCCCCTGCCCTCTCTCTCTCTCTCTCTCTCTCTCTCTCTCTCTCTCTCTCTCTCTCTCTCTCTCTCTCTCTCTCTCTCTCTCTCTCTCTCTCTCTCTCTCTATCCTCCCCACCCTCTCTTACATTTTGCAATGCTCAATTCATCCAGAATGAACAGTAGCGACATTATTATACTCTTTGGTTACTTGGAAGTAACCCTACCCCCACGCAATCATGTCTTTTCTTAATATTTATATTGACATAAACATTTTGAAGTCCATGATACACATGCATAGTCGGGAAATTTTGCATTATAAGGTTTATATAGAAAAAATAATGCAATAATGTGTTTCCTTTTTAAGAGAATCACATAGACAATTATTTTTTTGCAGTCTGGTGCAAGAGAGAGTAATACCCTAGATGATTACTTTTTATATTAGTAGTATCGTGATAATATTAATCGTAATCGCTGTTGCCATTTCAAATAAACTGTTAACATGAAGTGACACGCTCTGATCTGACACAGTATTGGGTAATCGAACCGTAAGATAGTGGTTCAGATATTCAGTTAGAAGTTACGCTAAGCATACTTGTTAATTGCTCAAAGTTATTCTGTCAGGACTGGTAAAACGAGTGCTTTGTGCCTTGAGACTGGGGGAAGAGACTGAAATAACTCCAATGATATCCACACCCATAATTATCGCTGTGTAACCCAGGGAAATTAGTGCCAGTAATTGTTGTAACTGTAACATATGACCCATTCTCTGTTGTGCCATATGGGCTATGCCTCAAATTCTCTCTCTCTCCCGTCTCTCCCTCTCTCTCTCTCTCTCTCTCTCTCTCTCTCTCTCTCTCTCTCTCTCTCTCTCTCTCTCTCTCTCTCTCTCTCTCTCTCTCTCTCTCTCTCTCTCTCTCTCTCTCTCTCTCTCTCTGCCTCTCTGCCTCTCTGCCTCTCTGCCTCTCTGCCTCCCTCCCTCCCTCCCTCCCTCCCTCCCTCCCTCTGCCTCCCTCTCTCCCTACCTACCTACCCCCTTTCCCTTCTCAAAGACTCAAGTACCGTCCGCGGTTTGAGCACCCCCCACTCCCCTTCCTGGTTCCCCCACCACACTGGCCTCTCGAGTAATGCCGCCCTAATTAATGTGGCCCCTTAGCTATCTGCAGGTAATGCATTTCGCCCTAGTTTGCCCTGACATAACTTTGTATTCTTTTTTTTAGGGGGGGGGGATTATCCTTTCTCCTTCTATCCTCCCCCACCCCCTTAGATGTTACTGGGCGTGTACTTGTATTTGTTGTTGTTGATGTGTTTGTTTCGTGGTGAGGATAGTGACAGGGAGAGTAGGGGAAAATACATAGAAATGTAGAGTGAGAGAGAAAGAGGGGAGGGAGGGAGGGGAGGGAAGAATGAAAGAGAGAGAAAGAGAGGGGCCCCCCCTCACACTTCCCCCCATAGAGCCCGCGCGTGCAAGGCCCCCCTCCCACACAGCGTCTGAGCGTGGTTATCTTTGGTGAATATCTCAGGGCTTCGTCATGCACTCATCCAAACGTGTCTGTTATCTCTCTCCAGTGGGGGAGGCGGTCATGGGCAAGGGATGTGTCGTTGGACTCGTGCATCTAGGTTCAGGCTCGACTAGCTTAGAGTGCATGGCTATCGGCGTTTTTGCAGACTAGTTAGGCTATGTCATGCAAAATAGCCTGTGTGCGCAGGACTTCCTCACGATAAACGTTGTGCACTCTCTCTCCCACCCTCCCTCTCTCTCTCTCTTTCTCTCTCTCTCTCTCTCTCTCTCTCTCTCTCTCTCTCTCTCTCTCTCTCTCTCTCTCTCTCTCTCTCTCTCTCTCTCTCTCTCTCTCTCTCCCGCTTCCACTCAAATCCTTCAGTTCCCCCTTTGTATCTGTTCTCAGTTTCATGCCTCCTGCCCTTCTGGTTTTCATTCATACTTTCATTCACTATTTTATTTCTCGTTCAGTTTACTTCTTCCAGTCCTAAAACGGTAAACTTACACTACTTTCTATTGAGAATGAAGGGTTTTGCTATGCAACTTAAGGAGAGGGAGTGCCAGTTAAAGAGGGGGGTTTTATTGCATAGAAGAACGTTATACTTTGGAACGGGAAGGTCTGTTGCATAATGGAAGGATTTGCTATGGGGTGGAATGAAAGGGGGGTCTATTATGGAATGGGAAGTTGTGATGGGAAGTTGTGCTATAGAAAGGAAGGATCTGTTATAGAATAGTACGTTTATTTTCCATTGGATGGAGTGGTGTACTGTAGGAAGAAAAATTCTCCAATGGAAAGAAAGGAAGGCTTTTTTATGTTCAGTAGCAAAGGCCCACCCCATTCTCTTCTTCTCTCTTTCCTTTTCTCTCTGGATCTATTATTTTTAGTGTTCTGTATGCGCGCGCGACATCCGTTCTCTGCGCTGACCTTTTTCCCCCTGTTGTTCTAAGATCACGTTCCCTTTCGAGACTAAGGTTACCGCTGACCTTTTCCCCGGGGCGTTTCTCATCTTGTAATTACCTCTTTCCCTGTTCCGTATGAGAAAAACCGGAGGGAAGGATAATGCTGTCTCCATTTGATCCGATGCTAGTCTGTCGCTGAGTTGTCATGGATGTGTTACGGCATCATGCTACGTAATGCACTCATTGTAATGTCAAAATCATGCCAGCAGTAGTAATAAATAATGTGCGTTACACACACACACACACACACACACACACACACACACACACACACACACACACACACACACACACACACACACACACACACACACACACACACACAAACAAACACAATTAAACATCGTGTATACAAATCCCCTAAAAAAATAAAAAAATAAAAAAAAAGAACATGGAATGCAATAGCTAAACCCTGGCCGAGAAGCGCCCGTGGAATGCCATTGTCAAAGTTGCATGTAACAGCTTCCGGCAGACAGGTCGCCCCCCCCCCCCACCACCACCAGCAACCTACCCACCAGGAAGCACAGGTGCGGGGGGGAAGCGGTGGGCAGGGGCATCATTTATCTTTGACAGAGTCTGCAAGAGTCAGAGATGACGTCATTAGTCTGTTGCCGAGTGATGGATGGCATTCGTAAAGCTTGTTGCTCATGTAATGATTGTATCATGAAATAGGAAGAACAGTTGTTGTTATTTATGATTATCATTCGTCATATACGTTGAATAATAACAATCGTAACTGATTTAGTATCGCAATAACAGACATTATGATTGTAATGATGATAATAACAGCAGCAACAACGATCATGATGATGATGATAGTAGTAGTAACTCTAATAATAATAATAATAATAATAATAATAATCAATAACAGCAGTAATATCATTATCATATCATTACTACTATCATTTTAACAGAATATTGGCCTCCGATCCACTATTAAAGCTGTGCCTGCGTTACGACACTACTATTATTATTGTATTGTAT
>BOPN01000623.1:337717-340217 GCA_017312705.2 Penaeus japonicus
ACAGTTTGTAAGATTCTGATTATGCAAAATGTTACAGTAATATATTTGAATTATTGTTTTTTAAAATTGAAGGGGAAGATTTGACAATCTCCTCAGCAGCTGATTCATAATTTTAGATACCATAAAATTGAACAAATTTCAGAACTTGAAAGAAATCAATATTAACTGATGTCCCTGACATCACCTTGGTGTTAGGTGACCACTATACACATCATGGCAGTTTCAACATTCTGGTCTGGCAGGAAGGGGATATCCACTTGATGCCTGTTGGAAACATTTAGATTGCCATGACATTGAAAATACAAAAGAGTACCTAGTATTAAGGAGAAATATATATGTGAGATAGTACAGATATAGTGTTGCAGCAAAGTTTATTTATCATGAAACTGATTGTAAAAGGATCAGGTAGTTTTAGCAAGACCTTAAATGCTTCTCATTATGAAAATCTAAAACAAATGTTAACCTATCAATAGGTTTATAAAGCAGGGCAAAATCTTTTTAGGGAATGAAATTAGGAAAACGTAACTATTGCCTACATCAGAATTTTTATCAGTAATGCTTGGCAAAAATGCAGCTTTATCATTAAAGCTGAAAGAAATGCAAGATTCATGCTTAATTAAGTGGTTGTAAAACATGTTTGCTTCATATGCTAAATAGATTTAAGGCATGAATGCCTTGAGATTGGTGATTTGTCAATCTTTGCATAGTTCCAGCTTATTAGGTACTTGAAATAAATTCAAATGCAGAAAACCTGATCAGTTTTGTTTATAGAATATTGCCTGAAACTACTTGCTTAAGCAAAAGGTTATGAAATATACAGTAGAGGCATATGTATAAGATCCGCTTTATGTATTAGAAAGACAGAAGTGAAATAGTGTTAGGGTGAAATGTGATTCATCATCCATATCAGTAGCTTCATTTTTTTATTTATGTTACCATTTGTGGTTTCTTTTGTATTTATATGTGTTTAAGAATTGAAAACAAAACTATACTCATTACATTTGTTACTATTTTGCTGTGCTTTTTAAGTATGCAAACCTTGTTATAGATGCATATAATTGGGATTTGATGGACTATCTGTATATGTAGTTAAAATATTCTTATGCTGTTTTATATATATATAATTTTGATATTATATTAAAGGCATTTATGTGATACTGTAACTTTTAAGAGAATTTTATCAAAAGAATAACAGACTTATAGAGAAAGGGTTATGAATATACAAATAACCGTTGAAGTACACAAAAATACCTTTTTAAAGATTCTTTGTGCTTTGTTTTCTATACTTTGGAAAAGAGATAGGCAATCCAATAGTTAACCATCAGCTTTTTTAGAAATAAGTTTTAGTGTAGAATTAATAAACTTTGATAGACTTCATTTTCTAAAACAAGAACAATTGTTCTGGTTAAGTACAAGAGAAGAAGTAGATCACCAGAAGTTCTAGGCTCTTTGGAAAAAAATATAAAAAGATGGAGCTGGGTGATACCTTCAGAATATTCCGAACAAGGATTGCTAGGTGAGAAAAATTCATGTGCAGTTTTCACAGGATGGCTTCTTTAAGGTTTCTTTTTTAATAGACAACCCCCAAATTGAAGATTTTTCTTTGTCAAATATGAGGATGGAGTTGACGGCAGTCCTCATCACCAACAGAGAATGATTTGCTTAGAATATCTGAAAATAGTCTGCTTGTAAGCATGTGATTGAGAACTGGCAGGTTCATCATAGGAAGCTCTAAGTTACTTAATGTTTGTATCTAAAGAGCTCCCATGGAAGATTCTATACATTTGAAAAATCATTCATTGAAGATTTGATAACCGAGGCACAGTTAGGCAGTTTAGAGAAATGCTTTTTGATGAGGACAGAATGCAGAATTCTTACAAATCTGATGACCTGGAATAGCATTATTTAGATATGATTTTGAATTTCATCAATTTCATTATAAATTAAACCAATAGTCAAATTATTGTCACAGAAATTTACAAAATATGACGCTGTGAAGAAAATCTAGTGTTGATCACACATGTAGAATATATCAGGGCTGTGTGTTGTTCATTAGGTTTATTCACTCGGCACATATGTTTTATGAGAACGAGACAAAGGACAGTCATTCAAACAAATACATACATGAACACTTTCCTGTTATGAATTTCTGCCTCTTCTGGTCCAGTTTTTCAGGTTATGATATTTTTTGCAGATATTTAGTGAATGACACTATGCTTTCAACATGTTTTTGTTAAGAAATACATCATTTGACATAGATATTGCATTTCCATTTACAGTTGTTGGCATGTGAGGCTGGTGATAATGAAATTGATTTATGTTTCCCTTTTGCTTTACCTTTCTAATGATGGGTTCTCTCTATACCCTGCTATGCATTTTTCCATTGCATCTTGCACAGATTCTTTGCACATCAGTTTGGGCAATAGCAGTTATTCTTAGTGTACATATTTTAATAGGTGAAATACCTTCTACTTGTCAGAAAATATGTATATTTTCTGAA
>BOPN01000623.1:345217-347819 GCA_017312705.2 Penaeus japonicus
AGGTTTTGAATTATTGCATTTCAGTAATAATTGTCGTTTTATTTGTATACTTTAATTGTATATTTCTCTAAATCAATTTTGAATTTTATGGTTATGTGATGGACTATTATAATTAACAAGGTGTTGCTAGAATTTCTTTGGGAAGGGATTGAGACCTGAATAGCTTGTATTTGGATGACATAACTGCAGGTTATAGCATCTGCTATAGAGATTTGAGACATATAAAAAATCCCATGTTATATATATTGTCTTAGATAATGCAAAAAAAGAACTTCTCTGGAATGGTTATTTTTTAATTGCAGAAAGGTGGAAATGAATAGGGTAATAAGAATTACAAATGAAAACAAAAGACTTCCCTATCTTATCATTATGGTAACATTACCAGGAGAAGAGTGATAAGATTACCCCAGATATCAGGATTTTTTGTTTGAAGATGTCATTGTACATGCTTGGCATAGTTGTTACTCATGTAGTGTTAAGAAACAATGAAAAGGGGTTCAGTTATGCAGATGAAAGGGATATTATATTATTTAGATATCAACTATGAGTTTTATGCTGCTCTTAGTGGCTGCTGTAATTATGGCGATTGCTCTGTATGAAAAATCAAGGTAAGTTGACAATGTTATTGACCTAAAATTAGTTAAAGCTTGAATTAGGACTTTCAGAGAGCATAAAACTCATGTAATGTATTTAGTTCAGGATGTGTTGTGGGTTGGGGGAAAGATTGTCTAAATCTTATTTTGTCTTGAAATATTAGTTTTATGCACTTGGCTATCTTTTATTTTGTACTGGTTTCATTTATTTAATTTTAGGATAAAAAATAGCACATCTGGGACTTTTTAAAACAGAAAAATGACTGTTCCTTTTAGAAGGTATTGTTTACTCCTCTGCATTGCTGAAAAATGAAATTTCCAATTTCACAGTCATTTTTAGAAGTTTGCTTGATAATACAAAAAATGATAATACAGTAAGAATACTAGGTTAACACTCAGAGTATGGTAATGTTCCCTGTCATTGATAGAAAGGAAAGGAAGTATTTGATTTATTTTACACTGCCACATCAAATAGTCAAAGAAAAGGACTTAAAAATGGATGCAGAAAGTAGGGAGAAATACACATTTGGTTAGTTATAAGGTTGATAGTGATTAAAAAAGGGACTTGAAAATAATTATAATTTTTATTCATGAAGTTGGCATGAATAAAAAGGAAAACTTCCCACAACATAATTGTATTTCAAGAGTAAATAAACAATTATAATAGTCATTCAAACTTCCATCTTTATCTTTGATACAGGGATGTTGGCACTTGAATTACTATGTGGAAGGGAGAGTTCAGCTTGTTCATGTTTATGTTCCATATTATAAACAACGGTATAAAGCATGATTTTTGATATCATTAACCCTCTCTGGACGGGTGGTACACTACGGTACCGCTCATTCAAGGGCCCGGTTGCCAGGTGGCAGTCATTCAATTGATTTAGGCCTAGGTGTTCGAGAGCCCCGGCATTGTAACATGCAAGGCTGGAATGCCCCTGTCGTGAGTGGGTTGAGCAAGTCTTTCGAAGCCTTAAGAAAGAAAATGTCATGATCTGTACCTCTTTATAGAGCTTGAGACATATTTTGATACATACATAGTATGTATTATGTATGCATATGGCATCCAGGACCTCATTGTTTAATCCCTGATTACCTTTTTTAATTTGAGGTTTGTAATAGCTTGCCTTTGCAAAGGCTATGAATAAATTTCTTAGAAAGTAGAACCAGAAACAGTCCAGTTGGACTGTTAATGAGAAAGGTATAGTATTCTATTTCTCATCAAAGATTCATAATGAATAATGTTACTTAGAACTTGAATTCATAAAAGTAGGAATGTGAAATCCCCCCCCCCTCATATAATGGCTGTATAAATTTACCGTACAGGGGTTATGGAAGTAATGAAACAACTTTGGCATTGTGGAGTGGCCTAGAGAGGAATTTTATAGGACGAGGTTGCCATTAATTTAGAATTAGTGGTATCAATCAAGGAAATGATATTCTTTGTGACAGTAGTAAAAGTATTGAAAAAAATTGCTCATTATTTATTTATGAAAGTTTTATATTGTGCAGAGACAATATTACTAGGAAGAGCACATTTAGTAGCCACTTCTCTAATTCTTCTTCTTCTTTTTTTCTTCTTCTCCCTATTATTGCTTAATCTCAAATAGAGAGAACATGGTAAATGTAAGCTGAAAGAGACAGTGTTTCTGTGCGTTTGTGGGTGAGTTAGTGTGAATGTGAGTGATATATATATATATGCACATACCTATATATTATTATATATTATATTATGTAAAATTATATAATTTATATTATTATATATCATTGTTATATATATTATACTATAAACTATATTATATACTATATTATTTATCACAAACACACACATACACACACACACACACACACACACACACACACACACACACACACACACACACACACACACACACACACATATATATATATATGTGTGTGTGTATATATATATATATATATATATATATATATATATATATATCATATATGATATATATATCATATATACATATATCATATATATATAT
>BOPN01000623.1:354339-356839 GCA_017312705.2 Penaeus japonicus
TTCCTCAGTCATCTGCTGCCCATTAAACACGCGATGAGCAGCCAGATTATTACGTGGGACGATGGCTAAGCTATAACTTCCTAAAACTTGATAGTCAGCCTAATCGACGTGAACAACTTCCGTGGTGCTTAGATTCTTTTCAATTCTCGTTTTTAACTTGACTCTCATTGGGATCGTTTTGCGCCTCCTCTTCCCTCTCGCATTTCTCTTCTTCGTCTTCTCCCCCCCCCCCACTCCTTTCCCGATGATTATTTTTATAAGTCCTTCTCTTCCTTTCTTTTACACTTCTTGCTCCTGCCTTCCTCCCATTATCTTAAGTTTTCCTTTTCTTTATCTTATTATGAAGCTTCATTTACTTCTCATGCGGATTTTATTCTTGAAGGTAGTCCTTGTTCTTCTCCTTCGTCCACATCGGATATTCTTTATTGCTAGGCTTACGTATGCCCCAGCATAACGACCAGGGATAATATCATGCAGAAGGTATAAGTATTAGAATGAGAATGAGGAGGGGGAGGATGACGGAGGGATGAGGGATGGGGGATGGAGGATGGGAGGTGAATGAGCCGCGTGCTCCTGCAGGCTTCGAAGCGGATCTGGGGGAATGGTGTTGATATTCGCATGTCGAGCATATTTTATGCAACTGCAACCTCCTCTCCCCCCTCCTCCCCCCTTCCCACGTCTTCACACCTAACCTTGGCACGTGCGTTCTCTCTCCTCCAAAGCTCCTCACTTTGTCACGACGCACGCTCATACAGTCAGTCACCCATTCTCTATTTCGCTCACTCATCCGTTTACCCGCTCACTACGGAGATAGATGCACATTTCGCAGTCGCCGCTTGAGCCGAGTACGCACTCGCCCATGATGCACCCAGCAAGATTTTTTCTTCCTTTTTTTATCAACACCAGAGGCAGTATCTTGCCACACGCTGACTCACAGAAGGTAACACTTCCAGTACCGCCTTGCAACCGCCCTCACCTTGCGCGCTGCAACCTTCCGCGTTTCCCACATTCAGTAGACAGCTGTGAAACGCAGCCTTGAGACTGAACATGGTTTTTCAGATTCTACTCTTGCATAGTTGAGCGAGGGCTCGGGTAGGCTGTATTTTCGGTTGCATGTCAGGGGGCTCGAACTGGGGAAGACGGAGTTGAGTGGATGTGTACTGGGCGTGCGTTGGGTGAGGCAGGTTATGACACTGTTGGTTTTACACCGATTGATTGACAGGTAGATATCGAGAGGTGTGCGCAGATGAATAAACGATGGAAACGTATGTGCCTATAAAGATAGTTATTCAGACAATGAATACAAAGATAGACAAAAACAGACAGCTAGGCAGGAACAGGAATGCGAGAATAGACGGACAGAGAACCATATAAATGGAAATAAGTATTGAAGCAAGAAGTAGCATAGCACATATAGGCCTAAGAGAGAATACGTGGCATGGCGAAGACGAGGGGCGAGGGGCGCCGCCGCCGCCGCCGCCGCCGCCAGGCACGGAGCATCGAGAGGCCGTGGCCTGGAGCTTCCCTGGGAACGGAAGCGGAGAAAATAGGCGACCTTGTCACCCTTGGAATCCGCTGTTACATCTGTGGAGCACCTCCTGCTCTCTTTCTTATTCTCTTCTCCGCTGTCTCCCCCTTTCTGCTTCTCTTCCAGTCTCTCTTCCTTCTGTTTCGTCTTTATCGAGTTGGTTTGTCACGGCGCTCGAGTTGGAACTTCATTCGGTTGGGTTTGAATGAAATGAGGTTCATCCTCATTCATCTTCCACGGGTTGGTAATATGCGGGGAATTTTAAAGCCCTTGAATTAAGTGATTGATGTTAATCATGGATCACACTTGGGCTTATATAGGTATTTAAGCAATATTTTAAAAGTGGGGAATGCCTCACAGTGAGGACTTGGTGTTCAGCTTAAGTTTTGTTTATTAGAATCGTAGAATCAGTCATCCATTCATTGCGCCAAAAGTATCACTCCGTCTGTTCGACGTTTACGTATTTTTTCTGAACAAACAAAAGCCTGTAGGAGGGAACTGCTATGGCCATCCATTCCCGTAGATCGATAGGGTAACGGTAACCGTGCGATAGCCAGTGTAAGGGCCGTATGTGCACATATATGTGCAGTAAGCCATTCAAACGTGGCGGTCGGGCCAGCCACCAACCACCTGCCCGCCGCGTGGCTGCCCGGCAAGATGGCAACACTGCGCTCGTTCGGCGGCCACTTGCCGGTTTGCCTTTTTTATCACTTCATCATGGGCTTTAACTTATCTTACTGGAATTTGGTAAACATTTTTTAGATAAGGGAATGGCACACTCTATCCCAGTATAGATTGTTTTTCTCATAAGCGCGCGCAAGGTTTAGGCTGCATGGAAAGAGGTTACATTTAATTTTGTTGCGGTAACTGAGGGTTGCCAGCATGGAGAGGAGCCTCGCAGCAAATTGTTTTGGTTCGCCAGTGCCGAGGTAGCTGTGGTGGGGAGCGAAGAGCTGTGCCCAAGCTCTCACA
>BOPN01000623.1:361839-376839 GCA_017312705.2 Penaeus japonicus
TTTACCCCCCTCCCCCTCCCCCCCACACTCATGCATACAAAAAGAGGAAAAGGAGAAGAAAACGAGTGAAAAGCAGGACCTGGGAATGGAGGAAACGCTCCGGAGAGGAGGAGGCGGAGGCGGAGGCCACACCAGCAGGAGGGAGGAGGCGGAGGAGGGAGGGGGGGGAGCCGCCGTCTCCGGGAGTCGAGGAGTCTGCCGAGGGATTACGAGCAGCTAATTCGCGCTCCTTAAATGCGCTGTCACGTTCCTCCAGAAGTCGTCATAATACGGAGGTTTGTTTATTTCTGGCGCAGAAAATCCGCTTACGGCTGCGTGATGTAGAGGCGGAGGAAGAAGAAGAAGAAGAAGAAGAAGAAGAAGAAGAAGAAGAAGAAGAAGAAGAAGAAGAAGAAGAAGAAGAAGAAGAAGAAGAAGAAGAAGAAGAAGAAGAAGCCCTTCGCCGAGAGAGAGTATTTCGAGATCTCGTTTAACGCACGAGGGAAGCTGCGAGGAAGAAAGGGAGGGGTGAAAGTGGGAGTTGCGTTCACAGTCGGAGGAGCAATAATGTTGTGAAATTGGCAGGCCTCTGTTGCGCCTTTGGTGCTTACCATTCCCGGCTCGCGCTAACCGCCGCGTTAGTATGGGTACTCGGCGGCCAGGCAACCCCGCCCCGGGGAGGCTGGCAGTTGAGGCAGAATTGTTGATGATGCTGACTGGGGATGGGGGAGGGAGAATGTGTCTTCAGACGAAGGGGTGGGAGGCATGTCTTCAGTTGTTCCTTCTCTCACTGTCTGTCCTCCGTTGCCTTTGTTTCTGCTCGCCGTGCAGAATCCTCCGTCAGGTGGGTCAGGTGCGCAGTCGTTTGGCTCGCATCTCGTTGTCTTGCTCTTACTGGGATAGTTTTGTCGTTTGTTGTTTGTTGTTGCAAATGTGGTCTTTATGGATTGGGGAAAGGAACAGGAAACTCCAGGATTCATTCCCGCTCTCTCTCTCTCTCTCTCTCTCTCTCTCTCTCTCTCTCTCTCTCTCTCTCTCTCTCTCTCTCTCTCTCTCTCTCTCTCTCTCTCTCTCTCTGTCTCTCTCTCTTCTCCTTTTCCCCATTTTCCTTTATTCACCTCCAACCTCCCCCTCTCTTCCCTTCCCTTCCCTTCCCTTCCCTTCCCTTCCCTTCCCTTCCCTTCCCTTCCCTTCCCTTCCCTTCCCTTGAGTGAACGGAAAAGTAGAGAGAGCAGTGGAGAGCCAAGTATGAGGTTAGTAGGGAGTCGAACCTATTTGTGGCGCAACTCCACACGGAGTGGTGCAGGAGTCATGCATAAGTGCTGCATCATGACGTCCACACACGAAGCTAACTGCCGTTGTCGCAAATTTTATCCCGACTTCTGATGGCTCGCCGCCGCCTTGGGCACCGGAGCCGAGCGGCTGTACCGTCCAGGAGTTAAATTGTGGCATGTGGAGTCGTTTTTTTTCTAATGTATTGGCTTTTCATAATAATAAGAGCGTAGTTGAGGCACCTGCACAGCCGTTAGTAGGAGACGTCACCACTAACCGGAGCAGATGGACCACCGCAGCGCCATTGCATACAGCCAAAGATATAGAGGCGGGGAGTTAGAATGAGGAGAGAGAGAGAGCGAGAGAGAGCTTACATGACATGCTTTCTTGTTACACAACCAGTCGTTCCTTCTCTTACCTCCGGAACATATTCCATCTCTCACTCTCTATCTCTGTTCTTCCCTCCCCCTGTCTTTCTTTCTTTATTTATTTTTCTTTCTTTCCATCTCTCTCTCCCTCCCTTCCTCCCTCTCTCCCTCTCTCCCCATTTCACCGCGTATGACCTATCCAGACGATGATTGCGAGGCATGTGAGGGGAATGCGGCGCGGCGGCGCGGAGCGGATGACGGACAGCTTGATCTAGATATGCCGGGCGAGATTGTGTGGTTGGGGGGTCGGGGGTGGGGGAGAAAAGGGCAAAGGGGAAGGGGCGGACGGAGATCGAGGGAGGTGGCGTAGGTGGGAGAAAAAGTATTGGGGAATGGAGGCAGTGGAGGGCGAGTAGTTCGACCCAGGAGGAGGTAGGGCATCGGCGAGAGCGACGCCATTGTGTATCCGTGGCATGTGGCAGGGATGTTGAGGAGGGCATTTGCGGCAGGGCAACGAGAAGGGGTTAGGAGTGACAGGGAAGGGTAACAGGCAGCAGGGTAACGTGGGGGTTACTGTATTACCACAAGGGCAGTTGAAATTATACTAATACAAGAAGTGGAAGAGAGAGTTAGATACATAAGAGAGTAAACATGGGAAGGAGGAAAAATACAGCAAAGATATAGCAGTGTGAATAAGACGGTGGTTCACGAGAACAGGAGTGTGCATGAGATTTGGAGAAATTAAAATTTGTTGTAGGACACGACCAAGCTCATTGGCTGGAATAATTTATATTTTATTTTTTGTGAAGTTTTGTGAGTAAACATTAATTATTTATCAACCAGAAAGTTCAGAGTATCTTGTTTACCGTTTTTTGTGTTTTGTTTGTTTTGTATTCTCTCAGTTTGCGGTGCTGCATATCAATACATTTAACCTTTCATGACGTTCTCATGTCTTTGCGTTCGCAAGGAAACCCTATTGACGTGTGCTGACCCTTGCCGCTGACCTTGAGGACCCTTCTCGCGCGTACGTCGGTACCGTCGCCCGTGGGTTATCCGTCGGGTTGGCCCGAAGGCGCCGAACCCTTGTGTTTTGTTGTTCCCTGAGGCATTGATGTATGGCGCTTATGTTTGAGGGGAATCCCCGTTGAAGGTGGGGGGGGGGGGGCAATTATTTTTTATTGCTGCTGCATATCACCCCAAGGGGAAGGCGAAAATATATAAACACTTAATTATTATTACAGCTTTTTCGGACACTATCTTGATATCATATTGGCTTCTTGACCATTTGCTTCTCTTTTTTTTCCTTAGTTCGCAATTAAAAACATGCTATGTCGAATAGAGACGGAGACAGAGACAGAGACAGAGACATTAATACAGAGTTGGAATTCGTTTAGCCATCTATCTCTGCCCCCTCCTCTCCTTCCTCGTCTGCCTCGATCCATTCATCATTTTCACTGACATTTCATCTTCATTCTGTCTTTAGAAAATCCTCAACCAGTATCAAGTTCAGTACGATAGCAAACGAGACTTCTACTCTCTCTCTCTCTCTCTCTCTCTCTCTCTCTCTCTCTCTCTCTCTCTCTCCTTTTCCCCCTCTCCCCACTCTTCCTTTCTACCCCGTTCTCTCCCTCTCTCCATCCTATGTAGTGGCCCAGGGAGACAGATGGGTTGAGTGGGCGGCGAAGGCGGCGATTGGGGGAATTCACTCAGGAGGAAGGCGGAGGAGAAATGAGGGAGAGGGGGTGGGGGTGGGAGGAGGGGTAGATAGAGGGGAGGGGGAAGGGCAGAGGAAGAGCATGTCAAGTGGTCTCTGTCATCAGTACTTTGCCCGATAGGGTGTGGAGTTTGTTATCTTCATCCTCCCTTTCTCCCTCCCTTCGGTCTGTGACGGACGTGTGGGCATTCCCACTCGGTCATGCGTGTCACGTGGCCGAGAGTCGGACGTGCGTGTAAAACTAACACCGGCGCTTGTGTATGGTTCCTTGTTTTGTTTAACCACCAGTTCGCCACATCTGCGGTTGCTGTGCATTCTAAGGTGCCGTTTGCACGATTTTTCTTTTTCTTCCTTTCCCATCTAGCTCTTTCACTCCCTCCGCCAATCCCCTCTCATTCTTTACCCTGCCCCCCCTACCCCCCATCTCTCTCTCTCTCTCTCTCTCTCTCTCTCTCTCTCTCTCTCATATCTTGCAGAGGTGCGATGGTGGGAGCGGAAGTGGCTGCGTAAGGCAGCCTCTCTCTCCCTCCCCCCCTCTCCCTCTCTCTATCTATCTATCTCTCCCTTCCCTCTTTCTTACTCTCTCTCTCTTTCTCTAACCCATTCCCTCTCGTCTCCCTCTCTTGTTCTTTCTTTCTTTCTTTCTCTCTTTCTCTCTCTTCCCTCTTTCTTCCCATATCTCTCTCTTTCTCTCCTTCTCTTTCTTTTTTGTCTCATCCCCCCTTCTCTCTTTCTTTCTTTCTTTCTCTTTCTCTTTTTTTTCTCTCACTCACTCACTCATTCTCTGTTCTTTCTATTCTTCCCCGCCTGTCCCCTTCTCTTGATTCTCATGTTTCCATCCTTAAGAGAGCTGCAGTGCCTGATGTAGTGCTTTTGCTGTTTTGTTAGATGACGGGAGATTTTCCTCTTCAAACTGTGAGGGAAATCGCCGTTGAGGGAGAGAACTTGCTCAGAGAGTAAGTGTCACTCCTCTTTCCCCCTTTCTCCTTTTCCCCTCCCCCTTTCCCCTCCCCCTTTCCCCTTCCCCCTAACACTTCCCATGCCCCTATCTCTTCCCCTTAACCGCAATCTCACCACGTGTGTGTCCTCGTAAGTGCCTTGTCATCATCGGTGGCGTCTGCGGCAGGAAGTCCGTGGTGTCCTCGGCCGCATAACGTAATGGGTGACCTCCTTTAGGGCACCTCGGGAGGAGGAACGGAACACGGCTACCGTGTTCGTGATTGTTTCGCAAGAAAGGATTGCCTCTTTCATACTTCATTTTATCTTTTGTGTTCACGATGTCCGTGCTAATGAATAACGCATGATTAGTGATTTTATTATCTGGTATTTTTAGTTATATAGTTTAGGTTATATAAGTTAAACTCATAAGAAATTTGAAACAGATCTTTCTCCTCTTGTATTCATCAAGAAGTTTAAAAAATAGCCCATCATGTTTACTCTCCCACGGTCCGCGGGCTCACGGTGTGACACTCCCGTGGCAAGAAGACGAATGTGTAAGGGAATAGCTCGCCGCCGCAACCCCTTCCTTTTCCGCAAGTCACCCCTGACGGCCGACGCTCTCAGAAAACGGGAGGCGGTGTGTGGCGCCTTCACGACGTTTTTATTGATTCTTTTTATTTATTCAGAGCCTCGGTGTTTCGTCATTCTGGCCTGTAATTGTAGATGGCCGAGATAATCTTCAAGTAATTGGCGGGGTTGTTCGCGTCGTGATGGTTGTGGCAATAGGATTTAAAACTGAAGGAAATTGGCCGACTGCGTTGGGTATGGGTTTATGCATTCAGTAAAATTCACTTTTCATTCTCTCTCTCTCTCTCTCTCTCTCTCTCTCTCTCTCTCTCTCTCTCTCTCTCTCTCTCTCTCTCTCTCTCTTGCTCTCTCTCTCTCTCGCTCTCTCTCTCGCTCTCTGTGTATGTGTTTGTTTACGTTTACTTTTTTCCTTCATCCTACTTCACCCTTTCATCTCACCCATTCTTCGTGTTTCCTAAAGGCGAAGCCAATGATGAAACAGGGAACCCAAGAAACATCCGAAGGTTACTGGAATTGTGTTAACGGGAGACTTGATAGTGGATGACTTTCAACATCCTGACTTTTGCTTTTTTCTGGCAGTGTTCCCGCTTGCCACAGTTATTAATATTATTAGTGTTGCAATACCATTAAGCTGTGAGGAACTTTGATCCGTTATTGTCAAGGAAAGAAAAAAAAATTATATATTTTTTTTGTAGAAGTGTATGAGTTTTCCAAAGGGTACGCTGAGGGAATGACTTATTTTTTATGATTATTGTTGATATTTTTTACTACATGTTTAACCTCGACGTATCAGGGAAATCCAGAGAGGGCATGAGATGACTGAAATGGGGTGGTTTTCGAAGAGGGGGTGGGTGGGTGGACGGGTGGTGGGAGGGGTGATAGTGAGGGAGTGGGTAGGTGGGCGGTAGAACGTATGGTGTTGAGGCGGTGAGAGCCGGGGGAATGAGGTGGGAGGGGGGGAGTGTGGTGAAGCGGGTGGTGGTGATTGCGTGTGGTACAGGTGATGCTTGAGGCGCTCGGGTGATGCTCGCAGGGGAGGGCGGTTGTGGTGGCGGCGTCAGGCGGTGTGCCTTACAACCTGTTTGTGAGTAACTGGGATGATTCATCTGCGATCTCTCTCTCCCTCTCCCTTCCTCTCACCCCCTCTCTCTCTCTCTCTCTCTCTCTCTCTCTCTCTCTCTCTCTCTCTCTCTCTCTCTCTCTCTCTCGTTCTCTCCGCTCCCCCCTCCCTCCCTCCCTTTATCCATCCATCGCTATCTCTATCTCTCGGCACCATTCGTTGCCAAACATAAAAGAGAAAATCCAAAACGTCCATGTGCGTGTGGCTGATACCATTATCGGTGAGAGCTTGTATCAACAACAGTTGACGAAATCACCACTTCGGTCCAGTATTCTTCTCGATCTTTTCCCTTTTCCTATTTCTCTTTCCCTTTTTTTTCCATTTCTCTCCTATTTCTCCAATTTTCTTATACCTCATTCCCTTTTTTCCTATTTCTCTTTCCATTTTTTCTTTTTTTTCTTTTTTTTCTATTTCTCTTTCCATTTTTTCTTTTTTTCTTCTTTATTTTTAATTTCTCTTATCTTTTCCCTTCCTCTATGATAAGATGGAAAAGGTAGTCAAGGAAGACGAATGGGAGGAGTCGAATCCACATCAGGTTGGGAGCAGAATCGACTGGGCGTCATGCGCTGGACCCAGTCACACAAATTTCGACTAACGAAGGATAGGGATGGAAGACAGAGGTCATGCACATGCATTCGTGACGCGGGTGGATTGGCTGTGGGCAGGCGTCGTGGTCGGCCAGTGCGTGGCAGCGGCGAGTGCCCTGGCGGAGGGGGAGCGGGAGGGCCGAGCACCGTGACCACCGGCATTTAAAGAGGGGTGAGGGGGGGGGGGTTAGAAGGAAGACGGGAAGGGGAAGGAGGGGGATAGAAGAAGAAAGAGGTAGGTAGGTAGGTAGGTAGATAGGTAGGTAGAGGCAGTGTGACGAGAGATGAGGGAGTGTCGTGTAACATGAGGTAGGACACGCCACGAGGGAGACGCTGATGGCCGCTAATGTGTTTGTTAAGAGCCTCATCGATGTTTGCGTGCGACTTTTTGACTTTGTGTGCGAGGCCGGGGAGGAGAGATGAGAGAGGATCCCTTTGAGTGAGGGATGCTTAGCGGTTACTATCCTCCGAGGTATGGTGTTGCTTTTCCCTTGCTTTGAGGGGAGGGGGGGGATGGGAAACTTTTGCTTTCGTCATGTTATTGTTTTTTTCTCTTTTATATTTTGTATTTTTTATCATTATTTTGGGAGGGGAGGGGAGGTTTCTTTGCTTTCCCCTTTGATTTTTTTTTTCTTTCCCTTGATCTTTGGGACTTTGTTTGTCTCCTTGCCTCCCCTACCCCCGTCTTTTATTATTTCTTCGGTTATGTATATACCGTTCCTTTTAACGTCTTGTTTTGGGACCTCGGAATGTTTTTTCTTCTCTTTGTTATTGCGCGGCTGGGGTTAAGAATCGTCTTTATTGTGTGTGTTTTATTTGTTTTTGAGGGTAGGAGGTTGTGTGTTGGAGGGGGGGGTTAAGTGTTTTGTTTTGTAAAGATCAGAATTAAAAAACGATATGGATTGATAAAATATGTCGAGTATACACACACACACAAACACACACATGTGTATGTGTGTTTGTGTATGTATATATATATATATATATATATATATATATATATGTCAAAGTATTGATAATCAAATGGTGAAATTCCGTTCAGTATTTATTATGAAATAAAAAAGGAGACATGGTTTCGTTTAGTTTCGTTCGAATGATTCGAATCATGTTTACGTGGCTTGAGGGCAAGTAGAGGAAGGGAGGGAGTGGGGATATTGCAAGGGCGGCGGGAATTGAGTAGATTGGTTTAAAGTCATTGCAGTGGAAATGGGATCGCTGGGAAAGGAGAGGGGCGTATCCTTTGTGTTTTTTTTTTGTGTGTGTGTGCCAGAGATGAACATCTGACGAGACAAGATTGTAGGAATTAGATGCAGTGTGTCGTTTCGGGGAGGAGTGAATGAAGAGAAGAGAGGGAAGCTGACCCGGAGTTTTCTAATAAGACTATTCCAAGCGCCGTCGTGCCGCCGGTTGCTACGCCTTCGGGTCAGAGAGGTCTGCGCGTATAAAAACCCGCACCCCGGACATCGCCACGGCGCGGCGGCGAATGACCTTGGGCGAACGACTGCAACGACCGCGATTACTGCTCTTGTTTACCTGAATCGGACAACGGCCACGCGGGCTCCGGCCGCGTGAGAACGAGTGGGGAGCCACTGAGGGTCGCTTGAAGGTGAGTTGTAGATGGGACTTTCGACCTAGTTGCGGTGGCGGATGCTAGTCTCATGTTTGTGTGGAAGGCTATTATCTGCGATGGAATTATGCAACGCGTCTCAAGGTTCACCTTTCGGCATGTTGTTGTGGCGCGTTGTGTTGATTATGAGAGTTGGTCGAGTCTTGGGAGAGCGGAGGAGAACGGAGAGCTATGACGATGTAGGAAGGGCTGGATGGTGGTGTGGTGGGCAGGTGGTCTCGGCCTAAAAGGCTGATTGACAACGCCACAGAGAAACGGATCGTGTTTTGCCAAGGGGCTCAGGGAGAGTCGTGGTTGTTTCTAAGGTCTTGAGAAAGAGACGATATGCGAGACCGTTTAGGCTTATCCAGATTGAGCAGGTACGTATCGCGTATCGCAATCTTCGTTTATGTTGCTACCACACGAAACGGAAGCCAAGTGAAAAACAGTGTGGCGCTGTTGTTTTCTGCTGTCAGGTTGTGGCGCAGCTCGGCCTTGGCGTGTGGTTTCGGTGGGAGCGAGTGCGTTGGGAGAAGGAAATGGTGCACCGTTCGGTATGCAAAGCGATGGTTCAGGACCTCCTCCACCCTGCCTGCCACCTGCGTCAGCCGACGAGGACTCCCGATTGTGGCTGGCCTTGTAATGGGACTCACTTGGCTCGCTCGCAACAGCTTTTGTTCTCAAGTCTCCGATAGTGTTTTCTAGAGTGAATCGGTTGGGGCTTGAGAGGACCCCCCCCCTCCCGCTTTATTGCCCAATCCTTCGCTTTTTAATATTCGTAATATCCTCCGTTCTTTCTTTATACTTTTATACGTCGTGCGTAGTTTTGATTTTGATTTTTCAAGTCGTGCGGAGTAGGGCAGCGTGCCTGGCTTATGGACGTGTGCACTCATTCTCACGCATGGCCGGTCCTCCCATCGTTGTATCACGAATAGTGGGACTCGAATACCGTTTTCACTCTTTATTCTATAAACCAGTACAAGGATTTTCGGGAAGATTATATAAGAGAGAGGGAGAGGGGGGGGAGGCGGACAAGGACAAAGACAGGGAGAACACGAGCGCAGGCGAAGCATCAATCCCACCGGACAGACCGTTAATCCAAGTGATGGAGGGAGGGAGGGAGGGAGGGAAGGGGCACGTAGGGCCTAGGGAGCGCACGTACCACCACCTGGCCACACTCCCCCTTCCCCTTCCCCTCCCATTCCCACGTCGGCCCGCCCCGCCTTTTGACATTATCCCGCGTGAAGGTTACGAAGTGCGATACGCAATGCGCAACTCGCCGATGTCCATGAATTCCTCCAAGGCGCACGTAAAGCGTAAAGATCAGCTCCCCCCCCTCCACCTCTACCTCCAGTTTCTCGGCGCCGAGAGTCTACAATGCAATTCTTCATGTTAAGGACATTTGAAAGAAAGGGTGAGCGACGCGGAATAATAAAAATCACTTTTTGATTGATTGTTTACTACAATTCATATGATTCTCATGAAAGATGGTCAACCGTATCTCAGATTCAGTCAAATGCCACCGATTCTTACTTAACGTGATTAAAAAAGGGGGGAAAGCAGTGGTTGATGCTCCGACTCCCGGCGCCGGGAAACCAAATCTCTCTGTGTTCAACGTTGACGGACTTTTAAGAACGATGGAAAATGTGCTGTGTTAGGCCCAGAGAGCAGCCCTCTCCTACCCCCCACCTTCCTCCTCCTTTCCTCTTCTATTTTCTCGCCTCCCCTCCCCTTCTCTTTCTCTCCCTTTCCCTCCCTTCCCTTCCCTCCCCATTTCCTCAACAATGTATTTTGATCTTATGCAACAACGGGCAAAAGGTGTTCTCGAGGAGAGGCCTGGTCGGCGATACATGCAATATGAGCCTTTTAGTGAAGAGGCGAGTTTTCGGGTTAGTTTGATGGATTGTTTTTGTGTGATGGTTAGATGTATTGATCTAGTCATTGATTAGTTTTGATTGTGATGGATGACAAGTTATTTTTTTCTCTCTCTCCGAGTAGGCAGCGTGGATAGGTCATTATAGGCCTATTGAAATTTCCCGCTGATGGTAGAAAGAAGTTGAACCCAATGAACTGAGCAGTTTTAATTAGGAAGGTGAGACGGCAGTTTCGAAATTCAACTCGATTTACCTGCTCAGCTTCGTCAGGAACCGGAAGGGAGATTGGATTACCGATGATGAAGATCGATATGCGCACGGCCGCACGTGCGCGCTGGCGGTTAGTAATTAGGCCGGACGACCTACCTAGGTCAGACCGAAGGCGGAAGACAGGGCAGTGACCTGGAAGGGGCGGCCATGCATGACCTGTCAACCTGACATGACATTAAACCGGAGATTAGTCGGTAACTACCCTGTTTAGAGGGACTCCGTTTCATGATGATTGACGCTGGCGGGTTTCCTCTCATCTATTCTCATGAATTCCAATGAACAAAATGCGAGAATGGCGGAATTCAGAGTAAGTGGAACGGGATCCTCGCGTCGAACGTCAGCTGGAGGCGGCCATACCGGTTTTCACTTTTACGCCTTTCATTAGGATTATTGCTCCGGTGATTGTTATAATTATCGCCATCCTCGTTTTCGTCTTATTCATCATCATATTATTAGACCTTTTCTTTTTTCTCTACTTCACCCTCCTTTTGCTCCCCCTTGCGCTTCGTCGTGGCGCGTGGCCGGCTGCTTGCACGACTTGCACGCTTTTTCCGCTTGCAATTTCCAACGGACCTTGGGCAACGCCGATTGTGTTGCCGCTTGTCTTTATGCCTTTTACACGAGCGTTGTCATGCTATCAGAGTTTTTTAGAATGTATATGCATTATGATTTTTTTCCTCTCCCTTCCACCCTCCCTCTTTCCCTCCCTCTGCTTCCAACACCTTCATATCTTCTCCCCCGCTGTCTTCCTCCTCCCCCCCTCCCCTCCCCCTCTCCCTCTCACATCCTATTTCTCCCTATTGTCGCTATTTGCGGCCAACAAAGTCGGCGAAATCCCTTCGGGTGTCAGCGGTGAGAAACGGAAACCGGGCTGGTTCAGTGCCTTTTTGAGGCGAGAGGGAGAGGCGTTTTTGCATCCAGACGAAAGGGCGAGGAGTGTTTAGCTTGGAAAAGGTGGTTTGAATACGGATTTTCCATAATTATTGGGAGAATGGCGATGGTGGATGTTTGTGTTGGTATGATCATGTGTGTATTTTTGCGTGTTTGCATTTATCTGCATGTGTGTACGAGACGGGGCTGGCAGCGGAACGGAAACACAGGCGGACGCAGTGGCTGCGCCTCCGCCATGTAATGGGGGCACTGTCGCCGCCCTCAGGTCTCTCTTGGTTTCTCTTGCAGTCTTTCTCTTTTTCCTACTGCTTACTATTGATTCTTTGTCTCTATGCCTCCACAACTCTCTCTCTCTCTCTCACTCACTCACTTTATTCTCTTCTCTCCTCTCCTCTCCTTTCTTTTCTTCTCCCCATTGCTTAACGTTGCATATATTCCGCTGGCATTTCCTACCTAGACCCCGAGAGAGGAACGAGAAAAAGGAGATATACATTAAAGAAAATAAAAACGTTATAAACAAAATAGAAGTAGATGTTAAAAAACCGTAAACAAACCTGGGGAGAGACGAGAGCGCGTACGGGAGCAGGGACTTTTTCATGTCCGGAGAGCGTTCTGTTCATAGTCGAGCTTTAGAGCGGATTAGTCACGGGACCGCCGCGTCGTGGACCTTTTTTAGGGTGGGGTGGGGGGGGGGGAGCTCTCCTGTTGGTGTGGTTTATTACTATAAGTAGATCTGCTAAGGATTATTATTAAAGCCCATCTCTACAATGATTAGGCTTCCGGGGGGAGGGGAGGGAGTGTGAAGGGAGAGTCTAGGAGATTAAGGGCGGTGGGTATTGCTGTAGAAAGAGAGAGAGAGAGAGAGAGAGAGAGAGAGAGAGAGAGAGAGAGAGAGAGAGAGAGAGAGAGAGAGAGAGAGAGAGAGAGAGAGAGAGAGAGAGAAATTAGTGCTGGCCTGATGATGAGTGACGTCGGAGGTCGTGGTGCTGGGCTATAGAGGTCCCTTGTGGCGCGTCTGAAAGATAGCCCCGCCGCCCCTTTCCTTGTGATTGTTTGCTGTGCTTTATGGCCCTTCTCGGAGCTGCAGGATTTTGCCGCTTTTGAGTCAGTGTTGTTCATGTGATACGTCTCCTCATTTTCCAACCCAACCCGATGCTGGCGACTCCGTTAATCCCCAGAGTTCATGGGGGTTGAAGGGAAGGTATGGCCGCTCTCCCCACTTAGGGTGATAATGATCGAAATCCTTCTGCCCAACTTCCGTCCCTTACCTGCCCACCGCTGAACTAGTTGATGGCCGGTTCATTCCGCCTACCCCTCCTCCTCCCCCCCCCCGTTCCTTTCTCCTTCCCTCCATACCCCTTCCCCCTCCCCTTTCACTCTGGAAGCTGTTTGCGTTGTAATTGAATCGGCCGATGGGATTTGATTTCTTGCCTCAGTTTGTTTTTTGTCGGTTGGTTTCTTGCAGAGATCCATTGCACACGAGCCGCCCACAATCCCTAGCGTGTCGGTGAGAGTAACATGTTTATTGTAAGTGTCCCCATCGTGCTTGTTTCGTCTTTCGTCATGATTGTCTTTAAATACTTTCTACCAAGCTTATTGTGGGTGACTTCAATTGCATGTCATCCGTAACGCATTAAAGCCTTTTCTTTCTTTATTTATTTCTTGATTTACTTCCTCGCCATTCATAATCTGCTCGTTCTGCTCTTTTCTTCTTTCCTAAATGTAAGAGAAACTTCAAACTGCAGTCGCTTTTTTCGAGACAGCTAGTTTGTAGTGACCCTTTTCTTTCGTTTATGTTTTTGACGCCTGTGCTTGAGGAAACGAGTGGGTCTGTCACCGCCCGCGATGTTTTCTCTGCTGTCAGAGTGGGAGATGCGAGTCGAAACGTACGCAAGGGGTGTGTTGTGTCGCTTCATCGTGGCTTCTCCCTCCCCCCCCCCCCCTTTATCTGTTCCATATGAGTGGACACATGAGAGTGGGGAGGGGGAATGTAAAGGAAGGGGATGGATGGGGGTCACAAAACTGGTCTTGCCCCGATGAGGTCTGTTGGTCCACGTCCCACACCACGCTGGCCGTCTATCCGTCAAGGCATGCTGTTCCTAGAGGGGTAGGGGATTAGTGTCAGCCGATGAGGGGAAATAAAGGGGGAAGGGGGCCGGCGGGCAAACGTTGTGACGTGTTCATTGAGGGGACACTTTATGCACGAATGCAGAAGAAGCGGGCAGGGGAGAGGGGGCGAAAGAGTGGAGTGGAAGACGGGAGGGACGTTTATTCCCACGATGCCGAGGCGGACGACGAGAGCAAGGTTTGAAGGAGGAATATGGCAGAGGCATGTGGATGTATAGAATTATTCAAACAAATCAGTCTTAATGTTGTATTTGAGTTGGTTTGCGCGTTTGTTTATTGAATACACAGCACTCTGCCGTACGTCTTGTCACGGAGGTTGGAACAAAGGAACGCCGCCTTTCACTGCGTGCTGGAGGTTCAACACACCCGTGGCCTTTGCACAACTGCAAGAAGAATTATTACCACAGCAACAACAGCAGTGGCGTTGCCCCCGTCCTTTGTGTTTCTCCTGATTTCCCTTCGTGTCTCTCTCCTCCTTTGTGCCTCGGTTTAGGAAGATCAGCCATGGGCAAGGAAATATACTGAGATTAACCGACGACCGTCCCTCTGTCAGCGGGTGGACGCCTCGAAAGCCGTGTGCGTGGTGGCGGCGCTTGCGCAAGGCGGCGGAGGAAGAAAAGAGAGAGAGAGAGAGAGGGAGAGGGAGAGGTCAGGAGGGCGGGCTCGGTGCACGTGCAATACGAGGGCAACACGCTTGGGTCATAGTGAGACTGCGAGGGGAGGGAGCGGGGGAGGAAACTGTAACACAGACGCCCTCCGGATGAAGCACCTGCCTTACAAACCCCTGCCCCTTGAAGCGTTGTGGTGCTCGCTGCTTGGTCTGTGCTTGAAGGAAATTTAATGCAGGCAGGCGACTGCGAGAAGACGTGCCTGTGCTGAGTGACAAGGAGCCGACTGTCAAGCGGCAGTTTGGACACAAATGAACTTTTTGTCATTCAACAACAATTCTTTATTGTTCGCCAGACTTTCTAAATAGTGTCCTTGGGAGCGTCACTTGGTGCACGAAAACTAGCATGCATGGATGTTTATGAACCATAGTACTATCTCTCTCTCTCTCTCTCTCTCTCTCTCTCTCTCTCTCTCTCTCTCTCTCTCTCTCTCTCTCTCATTTTCCTCTTTCTCCCCCCAACCCCTTCTCCTTCCCTTCCCCACCCCACTTTTTAATCTCATTATCTGTTGTATATTTACACACACACACACACACACACACACACACACACACACACACACACACACACACACACACACACACACACACACACATTGAGATTCACCGCCAGTTCTGCATAAAGGGTGCGAATCACGGGACGCTAGCCAAGGGCAGTTATTTAGAAAGCGTAATTAAACTGATTAGGCGGGTTTGCGACCTGATAGGGCTTTGAACTCTGGTCGGCGGCGTTTAGGGGCGTTGGCGTTCATGCTGTGGAAAGAGGAAACGTAAGTACATAATGGGTCCATGGAGAAAAACGGTCGATTAGAGAATTGAGTGGGAGATTTCCTCAGACCAGCTGTGCGAAGCGGCGTCGCACTGCTCGCCTACGCCTTCCGAGCCGTTGTTTATGAATGGGTCTGCATGCGTGTTGATAATGACCGTCGCCGTAATTGTAGTGAATCGTTTTCCTCACTGGTGGTGTGGCGTCGAGCATCAAGCACCATCGCTAAGCA
>BOPN01000623.1:381839-391839 GCA_017312705.2 Penaeus japonicus
CTCTAACCCAACGGCATTTTAGGTGCCCATGGCAGGTACGTACGTGCGTGCGTGCGTCAGTGCTTGCTTCGAAGTTATCGTCTTGTGGATTTAGATTAATGCATCGGACTTTTACGAATTGTCTGCCTGTGGGGGAGTTACTCTCGCCGCTCGTTCGGTTGCGACAGACTCGTTTGATTGCTTTGTGTGCCAAACGGGACGTCTCTGTTCTCGATTCAATCGATGTTGACGTTAGTTTGTCATCTGCCAACGAGGCGACGACGGCATTTCAGATCATTGGCTTTAGTCGGATCTTTGTTTCCGTATTTTTTTTATTAAACATTTATTGTGGCAGGTTTTTTGTTATTTTCTTCACTGTTAATATTGCTGTTTCTCTTGCTTCTATTATCACCATCACTGCTACTACAGTTAATATAATTATTGTTATTAGTTGTTGGTAACGCTATTACTGCCAGTAATTCTGCTGTGCTATACCTTGATTACCTGAACTGCGCATCCTCTTGTCTCCGCCACACCTAACCCGGAACTCTCTAGGGAGGAAGCCAGAGAAAGAGGGCCCTCAGAGTCGTTCTTTTACCCCCCTCCCCTCCAACCCCTCCCTATCCCCTCCCCATTTATCGGTTTTAGGTGATGCCTGCAGTTCATGCCCTCTGCAGACAGGCTATATTACCCTCATAGAAACGGTCCCTGGTGTGGTAACCGCAATAAGGCAGTAGAGACGGTTGCGATACAAGCGAGAGGAAAGGTGAGGGGAGAGAGCTGAGGGGAAAGGATTAAGGGGGAGGCGAGACGATGCCGTTGTCTGGCCCGATGACGTCACGACGACCAGCTGGTCCCGTGTAAACAATGTCTGCCTACCTTGAGGACTCTATTTATTTGTTTGGCCTGATTCCGTTTGTGTGATTTCCTTCATTCTGAGAAGATTATAAGGCTTCGAATTACACCACACGGAATGGGCCAGATAAAGAGATGGGGGTGGGGAGATTCTTGCCAAAGCACGTGCAGATGCCGTGTCGCGCCCCTGGAGTGTGCCTGTGCATTGCGACGACGGGAACTTCTGAAGGTCTCAGGCTGGCGAGGGAAGCAACGGCGGGACATCTAAGGTCTCGGCCGAGCAAGGGAATCGACGGCGCCTCATGAGGTGCCGGTCAGGCAAGGTCAGGGCGGCAGGGGAGTGTCGAGGCTCATGATTATTCTCATGATGGATTGCCTTTATTTTGTCAGAGGTTGGTCGTGATCGCTACTCCGATTGCCGACCTTCTAGATGTGTCTTGCCTTTAGGTGTCGATTTAGTAGTTGTTTTCTCCATCCTGAGCCGAGAAGGTCGCAGGAAAAGTTCGGCTGTCGTAGTTTACTTCTCTTGGCTCTGGCCGTGTACAAACCCTAGTCAGTTTTATTTTTTTTAAATCTTCGCGATGATCTCATCAAAGTGGGCGGAGGATGACTTCATCCGTGGTGGAGGCGGGCTGACCTCATTCATTCTGCACAAGGATAATCCCGTCAATTATAGCCTCGAGATGACCTTGTGAGGCCCTTGATAAAGTGGTGAGCAGGGGGCGACTCGAGCAACCGAGTGCAGCTCAAGGCGTAGCTTCATTGAGAGGACGCGGCGTTGCGTCAGACATCGTCGGCGACGTGGACACGACGAGATCAGAGCCCATCCACTGTTTCTTGTGTTACGAAGGATACATGCAAATTAAGTACCTCAGTCAATGAAACTTATCAGTTGTGCCAGCGGCGAAGCAGGGAAAGCGAATTCGTTCTCTTTGACTTCGAGTAAGCCGAGTCGAGTTCACCGTCGCCGTCACGGAGGCGTAATCGCCATGTCCCACCTGCACCGTTCCGCCCGCCCTCCCTCCCTCCCTCCCTCCGCCTCGACGCGTGGGCGGTTGTTACCCTCATTGTTTACTTACCGTTACAGCAGGTGACAGCTGAGGCACCCTGTGGCTCCAAGTGAATAAATATTCTGTTTGCAGCTTGATTAGCACACGCTCTCCCGAAGGAAGAAATATTTTTCTCGTTTGTCCTGTGCCGCAACCTTTCCTCGTTAATGTTTCCGGCCTGTGTGTACCCACGTTCACTCGCCCTTGCTTGCGCTCTCGGCTCCGTTTGGACGCCCTTCACGTGCTCGGTCTGGCATCATCTCACAATTGTCGTATTTTGCTTCCCTTTGTCTTGCTTGCTTTCCCCCATCCAAAGTGCTTGCCCTGATAAAGGCACAGAGGAAGCGCTCGATTGATTTTTGCTTCTCTGATTAACACACAGGGCGCAGGTAACGAGGCGCCGAGTGATGTTCAAGTGACAACGTTGAGGTTAGGTAATTGCAATAACGGGAGCTGTAATTACGGGGTGTGTCGAGGAATCGCGTTCGTGGCGGCGGCGGCGGCGGCGATTCTGGAGGGATGGCGCCCGAATGCCTTGCGGCCCCTGTATCGAAATTGAGAGGAGAAGGAGAGGAGAGGAGAGGAAAACAAAATGACGGCGTGGTGATGTGGCAAAGGGTAACTTGATCCCATCGCATCCAGCCGTGTTCTATATTTGTACATAAACTTCTGTGTCATGCGGGGATATTTTTACGCCGCGGCGAGTATGGACACGTCATGCCGACTTGACGCACCCTGCTTTTGTTATTGCGTTTTTTCTAGTTGTTTGCTGCGATGGCTGGCACTGGAGAGGGGCAATGGGAACAGAGTGGAGGCAAAGTGAGACACGCACACTCACACGCACGCACACGCGTACATGGACACACACGCACACACACACACGCAACCCCCAGCAGAGTGAAAGAGAGGGACGGCTGAGAAACAGACGTTCGTTGGAGATATGTTGACGAGTGTCTCAACGAGATGATTTGTGGTCCATCATGGTGTCAGCCGAGAGCCTGTGGGGCAGTAAAGGGAATTTAGTTGTTGTTGTGATAGCGGAGTGCCATGTTTACGGCCCTGACAGCTGGTGCAAGGGCGGAGGCACCAGATCTTGCCGTTGTCTTGAGGCCCAAGTTTGTCTTGTGATTAGATCTTCGTGACAGATTGATTGATGATCTGTCGAGGGGAAAGCGGAGGCCCGTGGCGAGCAGATGAAGAAAGCTTTGATAAGCTTATCTTAGTAACATGAAGTATTATGCTTGTGTAGCGGGTTCCAGCGGAGGGAATGTTGCAGTATGTATTAGTCTGGTTATTTCGCGGGTTTAGGAGGGGGGGGGCGATGATGCCATCGTGGCGGCTTGCAAGGAAGGCTTTGAAGGGTTGAAGGCGAGAGTAGAAATGTCAGGGTTTTCGTCTCTCTCTTTCTCTCTCTCTCCCTCCCGCCCTCCCGCCCTTTTTATCTCCTCTTCCTTCTATTTTTCCTCCTATGCTCATCCTCCCTTTTTCTGTGCTCCTCCTCCTCCTCCTCCTCCTCCTCCTCCTCCTCCTCCTCCTCCTCCTCCTCCTCCTCCCTTCTTTGCTCTTGCTGCGTCTTTTTCCCTTCGTCTTACCCGCCCACACTCCTCATGTACATGTTTCCTGTCACGTTCTCCGCCCACTGTCGCTATGGCCGCCCACCCCTCTCTCACTCCCTTAATTGTTCTGGGAAAGTTTCCTCTTTTTTAAGCACAAAACAAGTATTGTTTGACAAAGGGGAGTGCGGGGAGAAGGGGGGCGGGGGTGAGGGGGCGAAGGAGGGTTTACACTAAGAGTGGCCGTACCTCCAAGAGCAGGAGGGAATTCAGCGCGAGCGAGCGAGCGAGCAGAGGAGAGTTAAACGCCGATCGGGAAAGGGAAGAGAGATATGCTTGCAGCTATACATGCTTGTCATTTCTTTGCGGCGAATGAAATGAGAGATGAAACGGGCAGCTCTCGGGAGCGGAAGTGATCAGAGGGAGGCGAGAAGGTGTGGCGTCGTGGGAGGTGGTGGACACAGGCACCTCGCCGTGATCATGAGAAATCTATCAAGTGCGACGGGAATGCGAGGCGGACCTGTTGTAATATGCACTAGGGGAGGGGGGAGTGGGGAGGGGGAGGCTGGATGGGGAAGGGAGGTTGGGAATAGGCCATGTGGTTTGATAGTTGACTGATCATGACTTACCTGGATCTGTTGTCGGTTCGTGGTGTTTGACGAACTCCTGTGTCGCGTTGGACTAGTAGCCTTAATCCAGACAATTACATTGCGCAGACCTTCAATAAATGGGTAGAGGTCCCCTCTGCGTGTTCAGATCGGACTCTATTTGCTACTCGCAGCGGCAGCATTGCGAAGGCGGTCGCTTTTACCATCACTGAGGCTCCCTATAAATCCAGGTGCTAAAAGGGGACGGATGTGGATCGCTCTCTCCCTCTCCCTCTCCCTCTCCCTCTCCCTCTTCCTCTCCTCCCCCATCTCGTCTCTCTCCCTCTCTCTCCTCCTCCATCTCCTCTCTCTCTCTCCCTCCCTCTCCTCCTCCATCTCGTCTCTTTCTCCCTCCCTCTCCTCCTCCATCTCGTCTCTTTCTCCCTCCCTCTCCTCCTCTATCTCGTCTCCCTCTCTCCCTCCCCTCCTTTTCTTGCTTCTTTCTCTGACCATCTCTTCCTCCCTTCCCCTTCTTTTCTTACTTCTCCTTTCTCTAACCCCCTCTCTCTCTCTTCCTCCCGCTTGCCACCATCTGCCCCTCTCATCGCTCCCATTGCCCCCTCTAGTCCCCCTTCACACACACACTACCCTCACACTTACACAAACTCAGTCACACAGTGTGCCTTCGACACTTAGGTCTCGGGTGGGCGGAAGGGCGGAAGGGCAGTTGCAGACCTTGTGCTGGAAGTAGTCAATATCGTTGAGAGTGTCTGTTGGGAAAGTCAAAGGAGCGGGGGTGAGGGTGAGGGTGAGGGCGCAGTGCCGAAGGTGGGCGAGAGGAGGCTGAGCTCTGGCCACAGGGATGCGGGTGGAGCACTCGCGGCCAGAGGCACAGCGGCCGGCCACTGCAGGCGAACAGGAGATCCAAGTGGATAAGTGATGAGGGAATAGGCATCATTGGAAGCATTGTTAACATTGGCCTATTTCTGAACAACTTACTATATTCTCTCTCCCTCTCTCTCTCTCTTCTCTCTCTCTCTTCTCTCTCTCTATTCTCTTCTCTCTCTCTCTTCTCTCTCTCTCTTCTCTCTCTCTCTTCTCTCTCTCTCTTCTCTCTCTCTCTTCTCTCTCTCTCTTCTCTCTCTCTCTTCTCTCTCTCTCTTCTCTCTCTCTCTTCTCTCTCTCTCTTCTCTCTCTCTCTCTCTCTCTCTCTCTCTCTCTCTCTCTCTCTCTCTCTCTCTCTCTCTCTCTCTCTCTCTCTCTCTCTCTCTCTCTTTCTCTCTTCCCCCCCTTTCTATCTCTGTGTCTCTCTTTCTCTCTCACTCTTTCTTTCTTTCTTTCTCTCTTTCTCATATCCATCTGTCGCCCGCACTCCCGTTCCAAGTACTGCATCATCTGCCCTAAGTACTTGAGTGGCAAAGCGTTTTGTGAGGCTCACGTTATGTTTTCTTAGCTAATCTAGTCCTGCTAAGAGAAGTGCACCTCGTGGCGTCGCGTCGGGGCCGAGGCATGAATGAACGTTCACTCGGTGGGAGACGCTGACTGTGCGCGGTGGCTCGGGATTTTGTAATAAGCACTGTGTACCGAGGGCGAGGGGATGGGGGGAGGGGAGGGAGGGGGGGAGCTCTTTTAAACCACAACTCTTGACAAGTCTTATTGCTCCTAATTGTTGCATGCGCTGCTGTTGTTGCCGACGCGGCTGCTGTTGCCTCGCGACTTGGCGTGCATGGTGCCCTCGGTTCCTTGGCTCGGAGGGGAAGGAGGTGGGTTGGGGTAGGGGGGAAGAAGCTCTGTTGGGGGAAGTGGGAGAGGGAGGGGGAAAGCTCTACCCGATTCGGATCAAGGGCATCGCGAATTTTGATTCTCGTTATGCGTGTGCCGTTTCTGCCACACGCCCCCCCCCCCCACCTTTTTCTCTGGTCCCGCACCAGGCAGAATATAGGGTCAGGCGTGATTAGGAGTCCTCCCTTTCCTCCCTTTCTCTTCTCTCCTCTCCTCTCTCTCCTCTGTTCTCCTCTCTTCACAGTCTATTGTCTCTCTCATCTCTTTGCAATCTCTACTCTCTCTCTCTCTCTCTCTCTCTCCTCTCCTTCTCTCTATTTCCTCTCTCCTCACTTCGCAGTTGTTGTTCTCTCCTCCACATCCCACTCTATCCCGCGCTTGAACGGATTTTTTTTTCTTTCTCTGGGTATTTCCAAGCATTCTCAGAGTCACTGTTTTTTTATTATTATTATTCTTTCTTTCTGTCTCAACTGCTGTATCCTGTTCGCCGGCTGTGTTGTTTTTTCTCCATTTATAACAGCTTATATCTCCTATTTTCTTGTCCGTTCGCCCTTTTGATATATTTTTTTCGCGTTCTTTCGGCCCCTCTTCGTCTCTCTTTTTTTCTTTATTTCTATCTCTTTATTTAAACATTTTTCTCTTTTTGATTTCTCTCTCTCTCTCTCTCTCTCTCTCTCTCTCTCTCTCTCTCTCTCTCTCTCTCTCTCTCTCTCTCTCTCTCTCTCTCTCTCTCTCTCTCTCTCTTTCTCTCTAATGAGTTATTGAAAGCAATATTATTGGGCTTGAACAAAACAAGGTCACGTCAAAGTCACGAATGACAAAGTTTTTTTTGAGGGAAGCTTTTTATGATCGACATTGCTGGCTCCTGGGAAGGTGGGATGACTAGTGATCGAGCGTGTGAGTGACGGCCCTGATGTGCCGTGATTGTGCCTTCTGCCTCGTCTCAGCATCTCGACCCAGAGATGGAGAGAGAAGCTCGGGTATTTACATGAAGCATGAACCCATCCCATCCCCAACTCCTTCCATTGCCTTGCTTGACCGGTCGCTTCGGGAGAGAGGGAGAGAGAGAGAGAGAGAGAGAGAGAGAGAGAGAGAGAGAGAGAGAGAGAGAGAGAGAGAGAGAGAGAGAGAGAGAGAGAGAGAGGGTGGGGGGGAAGGCTCGGTATTAGAGCAAGGTGCCTTTTGAGAAGGAGAGGTTTGGGTGGATTGGCGGTGAAGCATCGTGGACGCCGGCAAGCGCAGGATATTCTTTGCGGTTATCACATTCTTCCTTCCTCTATCTCTCCATCTCTCAATCGCTCCCTCTCTGCCTTCCTTTCTCATCCTCGCTTTCTTCTTACTTCCCTTTCTCTGTCTCGCTCTCTCCATGCCTCCCTTCCTTACCCTCGCTCTGTCCTTACTTCCTTTTATCACCGTCGCTCTCACTCTGTCTCCCTGTCTCGCCTCTCCTCCGCCGAGGGGAAAAGGCAAGTAAGCCGGCTTCGTGCAGTGCAAGGGCAGAATCACTTACCAACAGACAGACAAGAGTGTGTGGGTGGGGCAGAACGGGGGGGGGGGGGGGGGGGAGCCGGTCGGTGAGTTATTACTCCTCCAATCTTGCCTCATTACTTCTGTCTTATCCACAGTTTCTATTCTGCTCTCCCTCCCTCCCCCTCCCATCCATCCATCCATCCATCAATCCATCCATCCGTCCGTCATCAGTCTCTCTCTCTCTCCTCACTTGCTTTCAGGTTGTTATTCCATCTTTATTTTCCTCTACATATTCGCTCTGATTGCTTTCTCCTCCTCCTCCTCCTCCTCCTCCTCCTCCTTCTCCTTGCTGCACTCCTTGTTGTAGGTGTGAGTGTATCAGTGGCGGCGCATAATAAAGGTGCGATTTATGTAATGGATGGGCGGTTCCGACGCCAGTGGCAGCTGAGGCAGAGCGTGGCAGTTCAACATCTCTCTTAACCCTTGTTGACAGTCCCTGCCGCAGGTGTTACTTTAAGACCGTTGCCTTGCGTTGTCTCTTTCTTCCTCTCTCTTTCTCAATCGAAGGAGGAAGGGTAGTCAGTGATAGGGGGGTGTATATTCGTATAAGGAAGCAGAATCAATAGAAAGGGTTTTGTTTGTGTCTTTATTTATCCAACAGTTTGTTAACGATAACTGTCCTAGGGAAGTTGCACACCGACTCGCATGTGGTTGCGCTTTCCGTCTATACGCCTAACGCCTTCTTTCCGTTCGATTTGCTTCCGCTTGCCTTGGTTCCTCGGCCCCTTGCCCGTGTCCCCCTGCCGCGAAGGGCCGCTCTTCCTCTTCCGCGACAAATACCGGAGCTTGGTGAGAGCACGGGCCGAAGCTTGCCTCGCGAGGTTCTTATGTCACAGCAGGACCGGTTCCCAGCGCCGACAAGGATAACGTTTCCAGCTCTCCCGAAGGACTCTGACTCCAAAGTCGCTGTTTGTGTCATTCGTTGCGTAAGAGCGACACGGTGTGGTTTGTGTGTGTGTTTGCAAACCTGCGAGCACAAGTGATCGGAATTCCATTTTGTTGCCTGCTTTTCTTGTGGTCAGTTTTTTTTTCAAAGTCGAATTCGCAAATTCGTAAAATTCCCATACAAAAAAGCGACCATATGAGAAGAGACAAAGAGAAAGAGATGGGTAGATAGAGCAAGAGAGTCCGAGGCATTAGTGTCTGGTGGGGTGAGAAAGTAGGATCCCGGGTCAAAGATCACGCCTCCTTGACGCGTTGTAGAGACTAGCAGTCCCCGGTGACGGGGAAAGTACACGGCGCTCTGTAGCAGCGCTCCCTGCTTTGCGTTTGCTCTACATCAGTGATTCTCAACCAGGGGTTCAAATTTACATTAATGGGGTAAAGCTAAACTATTATTGCGGGCCAGTTTGGCGGATGCTCGTTGGCGTACGCGTTCACTTGAATTTAGTTGCGGAAATGTTCTGTCTAGGTTTGTAAAGTACATTGAAACTTGGATGATGAGTGTATAGTACAGTGTACTGTGTACATTTGACACCCATCATCCGACAAACTCAGAGTTGCCATCTTCGCGACTTTTTCATGTGTAGTAGTAGACAGCATATATTGCCTTTTCTTTGTCAAGGTTGATTTGAGCAAAACCTTTATGATGACTGCAAGTGTTTCAGTTTTCTTTTTCCTTTCTTTATGCCGACTATGCCTTTTTCATGGGAGCAAGAAAGGGGACCGTGAACGACATCCATCCGAGCGGGTAAATGACAGAGGTGGCCCTCGCTGTTTCTGGTTCACATTAATTACTTGGTTTATCTAGTAATGAGGGTTAGGCGTCGACCACGTTTGATGTGACTAAGGCAGTGATTGAAGCCCCCGAGGAATGCACGGGCGTCGCCGCAGAGGAAGCGAATCTCTCGCTCTCGCGCTGCCACGCCATAGCAGCTCTGCACGAATCCCGTGTCGCGACGCGGCGTAACCTACATTTAGCGTGTTTGAGGCTTATTAAATGCTCTAAAATGGATATAATTGCCCTTCTCTTTTTTCTGTTTGTTTGTCAGTTCCATTCTCTCCCCATCTATCCACATACCATTCTCTTCTCTTCTATTTTCCTCTCGCTCACTTTCACCCCCCCCCCCTTCCCGAGTTCATTTCCTCTTCCTTCATTGAAATCACCCGATATGAGAGAGGGAAAGAGATAGATAGATTGATTGATTGATTGATTGACTGACTGACTGACTGATTAACAGATTGACAGATTTACCGCGGGTCCTGAATTCGACCTCGCACTTGTACCCCCTCGGCCTGCGCCTTGGGGAGTACGCGTGACATGTGCTCGAGTTCTAACCTTTTGGTGGAAGACGGGAAAGGGGGGGGGGGAGTGGCATATGCACCCGTCGCGTGGCATCGAATTTCCAGCCCCTCGTGGATGTGCTGTGAGTTGGAGTAGTGAAGCCAGGTGAAGCATTTTCGATGTACACGTAAACACATGTATGGCCCTGAGAATGTGGGTGTCTGTGGCGGAAATGGAAGGAGGGAGAGGCGTCGCGTTGCTCTGTGATTGTATTCACTGATTTTGTTTTCTGTTCGGAGCGCACTTTTATTCTAGAGTAGCCGGCTATGGATGGATATATAAAGATCGCCGAATGACTTGTCGAACACGAATATCCCGCATTCCCTCATAACGATTCCTCTCTCTAGCGTGTCCAAGTCGATTACTTTTCTGAGCAACTCG
>BOPN01000623.1:396839-409339 GCA_017312705.2 Penaeus japonicus
GAAACTACTACATGCTTAGGACAAGCACCACACTGAGCTCCCCCTCCACACACAAAAAAAATCCGCAATTAACACCATTACATGATGATTTACTTTATGTCTGATGTGAAATATAACGCATGTAAGAAGAACTATTTTTGTTAAGCCCTGAAGCAATCCTTCGCCTTGTCTTGTGAGTGGAGCAGCATTTAGGGGACGTAGCATTAAAATTAGATCCTTGTGATAAATAAGATAATGATTTCTCAACTCATCAGATACCAATGTGTTTTGGGATACTCTTTTCCTTTGAGGAAAATTTGAAGACTGAACTTTCCGGGGGAGGGGGAAGTAGACAGAAGTTGGTTGATTGCCGCCCATTTGGTCACACTTGCCTCGGCTGGTTGAGCAACCCTTGTTGCCGAGTCCTGATGCGTTCGATTGTTTATCATGTTGACAGGTTTCACTTTAAACTAAATGCAATCCGATTTCTGCCTTTTGAGGTGACACATGCACACCGACTTGAATCAAGTGCTTGCATAATACCCGTTGATTACAGCCGGTGTTCACGCCTTTCGAAACGCTGCCCTTGTCACCTTTGTCGATAGATCAAGTGTGGGTGGGGATGGTGGGGGAGGGATAAGAGAATACGAGAGGAAGAGAGGGAAATTGTCAGAATAGGTAAGGAAAAGGCAAAAAAACAAGTAGGAAGAGTATCTTTACGTCTTGAAATGCTAGAGTTTAATTATCTCTCTCTCTCTCTCCCTCCCTCTCTCTCTCTCTCTCTCTCTCTCTCTCTCTCTCTCTCTCTCTCTCTCTCTCTTTCTCTCTCTCTCTCTGTCTCTCTCTCTCTGCCCCCTCTCTGCCCCCTCCCTCCCTCCCTCCCTCCCTCCCTCCCCTCTCTCTCTCTCTCTCTCTCTCTCTCTCTCTCTCTCTCTCTCTCTCTCTCTCTCTCTCTCTCTCTCTCTCTCTCTCTCTCTCTCTCTCTCTCTCTCTCTCTCTCTCTCTCTCTCTCCTCTCTCTCCCTCTCTCCCTCCCTCCCTCCCTCCCTCCCTCCCTCTCTCTCTCTCTCTCTCTCTCTCTCTCTCTCTCTCTCTCTCTCTCTCTCTCTCTCTCTCTCTCTCTCTCTCTCTCTCTCTACTCCTCCTCCTCCTCCTCCTCCTCCTCCTCCTCCTCCTCCTTCCCCATCCCCCTTCCCCTTCCCCTTCCCCTTCCCCTCCCCCTCCCCCTTCGTGAGCGCCGGCCTCGGACATTAAAAGAAATATTAAGAGTAAGGCAACGTGTGGAGCGTGTTGTAAGTGTGACGCAATTAATCAGCAACTTAATGCTCCATGTCCATTCGCGTGTCGGAATCCGACTCCAGATCATCGCTTCGCATTTCCCGATCATGTGGCACGAGGAACCTGACTCGTGAAACTCTCTACGTGCGGGATGGGAAGATGGGAAGCGCAAGCTAATTAGTATGGAAGATAAGGTCGTATGCAAACGAGGGAAAGGAGGGGGGGGGGGTTGCTCTGGGTCTTCATTTTCTTGTTTGATCTCTTGTATGTGTGAGTGTGGATTAGACATGGTATGTGCGCGGAGGAGATTTCACCCCATTGCGCTCTGTGGGGGGAAACACGCAGTCCTTTTAATGCGCTGCGTTTGCGCCTTTTTAATTGCTTTACGAGTGTTGCTATTGCGTGCGCGCAGGGCCTCCCTTGCGGGCGAGGATCGCTGGCCAGCGTGGCTGCCTGTGCACAACAGCGTCTATGGGCGGCATCTCGTAATCTTGTCTGCGAAATCCGGATTGAAATAGTAAGAGGCTAGAATATTTTCTGAAAGGTTGAGGTTGTCTAGGCTGCTCTGACCAATTTCGTAAGTAAAAATTGGTTGGTTTGTGATTAGAGAACAGGATATTAAGTAAAAAGATCTAAACACACGTACATACCCACACATACAGATTAATACATACATTCCTACCGGAATTAGAATGTGGGAGTGTGTGTGCTAAGAGAGGGACGGCGATGGGGCAAGGGCGGGCCGGTGATGGATGAAGGAGGCCTCATCCAGGCAGTAAGTTGTTCCCTGTGTAATGACGGCCATCCATCATCCGCGGCCTCTCGGCCTCCGCCCTCGCTATCGTTCCTCTCAACCGCCGCCCTTGTGGCCGTGTTTGGCCTCGCTGGCGCAGGGCCATCGGCGGCCTCAGCCTCGACTGCCGGAAAGAGTAGCACTTGTGGAATGAAATGGAGTGGCGATGAAGGAGGAGAGTTGAGGACGACAGTTAGAAGGGATCGGAGAAGTGTAGCGTGAAATAACGGGCGCTGCGAAGGCCACTCGGACTGCTGTGCTCGGAGTGGAATCCCGGCGGCCGAACGGGATTCTCGTCCTTGCGGCGCTCCGGTAGAGGGGGCTCGGGAGACCTTCGATGGGCGGCGTACCTGTCAACGGGATCGCGGAATAGCCTTGGCACGGTAGACGAGTCGGATCGACGGTGCACGATGAAGACGCGCAGAGAGCATGGCCCGCTCGTGTTTACAAACGGCGGCGCTGCATGGCAGAGGTGCCGGGCATGAGCTGTATAATGATGATGCATGGCCGTGGCAATCTGTTTGAGCGAGCCTGATGGAGATGCGGTGTTGGTAATTACTGAGTAGAGATAGGGCGTTAGGGGGAGGGGGAGGGGGATCCTTCAAGGCTGACGGGATATTTATGCTGGTACGGCCGTAACCCACGGATGCCGCCGGGGAGCCGATCTCGCTTTTCTCTCTAAGCCGCCGGTCGTCAAGTGCGGCACTTTAGGCCACACGTTCCAAGGACGAGCATTTTTTGCTCTCTCCTTCCTTCTTCCTCCTCCCTTCTCTCTGTCACATGCACGCGCCCGCGCGCACGCACACACACACACACACACACACACACACACACACACACACACACACACACACACACACACACACACACACACACACACACACACACACACACACAGAGTCAGAGGCGTAGTTAGGGGCTCACACGTTTAATTTATTACAACGATATGTACATGTGAAATAATTCTAGCTGTTTGGAAAATCCTGAGCGCCTAAGACGACAAACTCCTCTAGAAATATAAACAGGAATTTCGCCTCCTCCTTTATCCCCCTCCTTCTCTGCTTCTTTTTCTTGTCTCTCTCCCTCTTGCTCATCGCCATCTTTTCCTTCCCCTTTTCTCACGACTTTTTTTTAGAATCTATATCTTTATTGTTGTCATTATTATTGTTGTTCATTGTCATTCTTTTAGCATTATTATTATTATTATTGTCCTCGTCTGCGGCCGCGCGTTCGTGACTCCTCCATTGCGTCCGCATGTGGAGGTGGAAGCGAAGGTTATCAAGTCCATGATCTCGGGACTCATTAGAATGTGAGTTGGTGAATTATTCATCGGCACTTTTGTCTCCTCGCGCAGCGGGACGCGACGCCCTCTGACAAACAATCAGGGGAGAGGGGGGGGGGGCTTAGGTGGTAAGGTGTTCTCTCGTATAATTAGGTCGGTCCTCACTCTCTCTCCTTCACTCCCTCACTCCCTCACTCTCTCACTCTCTCCCCCCTCTTCCCCTCACTCTCTCTCCCCTCTTCCCCTCACTCTCTCCCCCCACCCCCCCTCCCTCACTCTCATCTCTCCCACCTCTCTCTCTATCTCTATCCCACCTCTCTCTCTCTCTCTATCCCACCTCTCTCTCTATATATCTCTATCCCACCTCTCTCTCTCTCTCTCTCTCTCCCTCTCTCTCTCTCTCTCTCTCTCTCTCTCTCTCTCTCTCTCTCTCTCTCTCTCTCTCTCTCTATCTCTCTCTCTCTCTCATATCTATCTCTCTCTCTCTCTTTCTCTTTCTTTCTCTCTCGTCAGTCAAAAAGTCTCTCGCTCCCTCCCTCCCTCCCCTCTCACTGTCTCTTTCCCTCTCCTCTCCTCCCCTCCCCTCCCCCCCCTCACTCCCCTCCCTCTCTCTACGTATCCTTCGTCTCTTCTCTGGGCTCTCTTTTCCTCGGAATACAACCAGTAGAAGAGCTCGAGTACCACTTCATTCCCCGCCTCGCCTTGCTACCTGACCTTCGCGATCTACCCTATCTTGTCACGCTCCTTATTGCTGCTTCCTACTTGCGGATGGGTGCGTGGGGGTGGAGTGGGGGTGAGGGTAACCCCGCTCCCTCAGTTTATTTGCAAACTGTGTATCGTGTAAGCAAGTTAGATGAGGGTCTTTCGGATAGATAGCGACGTTACTGTTGCCGACGCGGAGGTACTCTTGTTACCTCTTGGACAGACATATAGGGGGCGTTGTTTATTATCCCTGGAGTACGCATTCGACGTGACTTCTGGCTCGGGAGGTCGAGGCGCTCTGCTAAGAATAGGTCTGAGGCTGATCCCTCGAGCTTTTGAAGAAGTGTCAGCTGTACGCGGCGCGGTTGACGTACGTACAGGGCCTCGTGCGTGGTAGCGCGTTCTTGTTTTGAGAAGTAATTCGCGGCTTCATGCGTCAGTTGTTATTATTAGTATTAGAAATCATCCATGTTTTCTGCACTTCAGGATCATCATGATTATAAATTACTCACGTTTCCTCTTTGGACTGCATTTCTGGCTTTAGTGATGGAACCTCACTGGAACTTCCCTTTCCATGCCTCGTCCCCCGCGGGATTCACCAACGCCTCTGTCGGGTTCCCTCGGTTCCTCCCATCATCGCCACAAGCGTCACTTCTTTTGCTTTGGCACTTCGATTATCCTCCCTGGCTCTTGGGTGCAACAGCCGCCACTGTTATTGCTTTATTTAGCAGCTTCCATCTGCCTATTTTGTGATACGAAGTCAGTAGTATGTCAGTAGTATGTATTATGTATGTCAGTTGGACACCAAGGCAAGTATTTAACTCTAAAACATGTCTGCTGTATTATTTTATTGTGTTTGAGTTTGGAGAAAAGCATTTTCGCGTAACCAGGCTCTCCCCGCCGTGTCGGGGAAGTGCAGGCGCGCGCGTCCGTCCGTCCGACTGGCGAGGTTTCACCGGCCGGGTCATAGTACCCACCTGACCCCACGGAGAGCCTTCCCTGTCTCTGCTTCTGCACCCTTCTCTCTTTCTCTTGCTGTCTCTCCCTCCCTCCCTCCCCCGCTCTCTCTCTCCCTCTCCCTCTCCCTCTCCCTTCCCCCCCTTCTCCCTCTCCCTTCCTCCCTCCTCCCCCCCCGCGGCTCTCCCTCCCTCCTCCTCCTCCTCCTCCTCCTCCTCCTCCTCCTCCTCCTCCTCCTCCTCCTCCTCCTCCTCCTCTTCCACTTCCTCCTCCTCCCCGCTCTCTGTCTCTCTCTCTCTCCCTCCCTCCCTCCCTCTCTCCCTCTCTCCCTCTCTCCCTCCCTCCCTCCCTCCCTCTCCCCATTCTCTCTCTCTCTCCCTCTCTCCTCTCCTCCTCCCCCCTTCTTTTCGTTCTCTGAGCCTTAAATAGAGACATACACTTGAAAATGCGTTTGAGGCGTAGGTTGATGTAGTGAATATTATGTTTCTTGCTTAGATAACGAACATCTGTGGGTTGAACCATGCTCTTCGAATAAAACACTAATTTTTACTGTTGTTATGCCAATGCGACTGTCTGTTTCTGCAATTTATATCTTGCATCATATCTGTTTTCTGGAACCATTCTTTGGACGAAGAAAATTCAGTGACGGCATTGAGAGTGGACGGCCTCCAGCCCATGTGCCCCGGCTGACTGTCCTGGCCTTTTAAAACAACTGATAGTGGGCAGCTTGAGGAAAGGCTAATAATCGATTTATAATGGGCGGTTAACTTGCTGTGATTGGCGGGCGGTTCTAAGAATCCAGTGCGTCAGCGCTATGAGTGAGTCGGCTGTTGGCGCGCTGTGTTGACCCCCTCTTATCCCCGTGGCAGAGGGGGTCCCGTGCCAGGGGGTCCAGAAACTGACTTCAGGTGTTGCAGATGTTGATGACACTGTTTTGTATGTATGTGTGTAGTTGCAGGTATACATACAAGTGCAACTCACACTCAGTCGATCGTACACGCATTACAGGTTCACGATTTCATGGATATTCCATATTAATTTTTTTTTCTCCTGGACATTCTCTCTCTTTCTCTCTCTCTCTCTCTCTCTCTCTCTCTCTCTCTCTCTCTCTCTCTCTCTCTCTCTCTCTCTCTCTCTCTCTCTCTCTCTCTCTCTCTCTCCCTTCTCATCTCTCTCCCTTCTCATCTCTCTCTTCTCTCTTCTCTCTCTTCTCTCTCTCTCTCTCTCTCTCTCTCTCTTCTCTCTCTCTCTCTCTCTCTCTCTCTCTCTCTCTCTCTCTCTCTCTCTCTCTCTCTCTCTCTCTCTCTCTCTCTCTCTCTCTTCTCTCTCTTCTCTCTCTTCTCTCTCTCTTCTCTCTCTCTCTCTCTCTCTCTCTCTCTCTCTCTCTCTCTCTCTCTCTCTCTCTCTCTCTCTCTCTCTCTCTCTCTCTCTCTCTCTCTCTCTCTCTCTCTCTCTCCCCCCCCCCTAAAAAAAAAAAAAAAAAGTTACTCATACCTTATCTTTGAAGCTGTCATTATCATTGTGAATGATTTCTAAAGCAAATGCATTTTGCTATTTCAGGAAGCAGCCCGAGAACGAGAACACCTCAGCGACGAAGAGAGCAGCAAGGCCATTACCAGTGCCACTTCTGGCGGGACCTCTGACGGACCCAGCAAATCTTCCTCCTCTTTCAGTGGCCATGGCACTGCCGTCGAGGCCCCTAGCCACCTTAGGAGCACTGTACAGACTCTATCAGCCGAGAACAAGCTCCTTCGGGATCGCCTGCTGCAGCTGGGTGTGTCCCTGGACTCGTCGCCTCTCTCGGACCAAGAGAAGGAATTGTTACTCAGCAAAGTCTCCACAATATCACAGGTCAGTGCTTGGCCTTTGGGAATTGGCCTTTATTGGTGTGTTAGCATCCCCCACCTTTCAATTTCAAACTGAGACCAGAAGTTTTTTTTAATGAGTTTGAGCTATATTGAATGAAAGCTAAACAAGGATTGTGAGTAATAGAGTTTTTTTTAAATCAGGGTTGAGGCTCTATTTAAAGAGGTAACGAGGTGGATGGGAAGGAGGAATAGCAGGAGAGAGAGAGAGAGACAGAGAGAGGGAGGGAGGAGGAGGGGTGGGGGGGAGAGCGGGAAGGAAGACGGGTAGGGAGTGAGGGAGGAAGGAAGGATGGAGAGAGAGAGAAAAAAGAGATGGGAAGAAAGAGGGAAGGAGAGAGAAATATGGATGAGAGAGAGGGGGTTGAGAAGGGAAATGGAATTAGGGGGAGGGGGAGCAGGAGAAAGAAAGTAATAGAGAGAGAGAGAGGAAGAGAGAGGGAAAGGAAGGGGGTTGAGAGGGAGGGAGGGAGGGGGAGAGTGAGAGTGAGAGTGAATAAAGGGGGTGTGAAGGCATTGTTTGTAAAAAGCCTATCATGAAAGATCAGAAAAAACAATGTTATATTTCTTGAATGTATACATCTGAGTTAGTAATCTATCAATATTGAATGCTGAAAAAATCTTGTAGAAACAAAGAAGTTCCTTAAAGGAAAGGAAGCAAAACTTTCTCTCAATCAATATTTGGTTATGAAAAATCAGAATTCATTCAGGAAGAATAAATCAGATAAGACTGTGCTGCACTTTACAACTGGTTTAGATAAGTGTTGCAAAAGAACAAAGGGAACATAACAATAAACTTTGCTTAGTACACATTCAGTATTTTTTTTTCATAAACTACCATACATATTTATATCCAGGGACTGTTTATTACATAATATGGAAACCGCAGTATGCAAGAATTTGTTTTCAAGTGATATTTAATTGAATATTTAAAGTTGTCCATAAGAGTGATAATCCCACAGGAAGTCTGGTATTATAGCATATCCCAAGTTACCTTCTTCAGAAAGATAAGAGTGTGATAAGATACTCTGAAGGATGTTATCACAGCACTCATTGTTCTATCTGGTTCAGTATAGTATTGTGTCTCATATGTGTGTGTGTAAGGTCCTCTTTCTTGTCTCAAGGGGATACCTGCTCTGAGATCTTGTGTAAATTTCAATATGAGTGTTGATATCATAATAGAGTTATGGAAGGAAAACTAAAATACAATGAAATTATTTTCACTGACATTTGTATAGATGAAGGATATTGATTGATATGCACAAATATGGCAACAAGAGGTCATTTGAAGAAAAGGCTTTCCAAGGAGTCTTTTCGCAGGCTAGTCTCAATGGAACCAAAGAAGAGGAGAGTCAAAGGCCAAAAGGCTGCCACTTTTATCAGCCATATACAAAATGTGCGTTTAATAATAGTAAACCTCCTTTTGTATTTGTTTGTTCACTGATTGTTGGTGATAGGGATGTGGGAAAGAAATTATTTTGTCTTATTTTCTAAGAATGCTAAATAACAGAAATTCTCCTTATAGAATGGTGGTGAAGGACCCTCCTCGTGTGGGGACCGAGGAGAATGGGACAACAAGTCGACCTCCAGTGTGTCGGAAATGTCAGTGGCCTGTCTACAGGATCGAATCCAGCAGATGGAGGAGACCCACTATTGGTGAGAACTGCTAGCTAATGTTTGTTCATTTGATCACTTGTACTTCTCTTACTCCCCTTTTTGCAGTCTCTTTTTCTCTCTCTCTCTCCCCTCTCTCCCACCCTGTGCCTTTGTGTATATGCTACTCAACAGATATAATCCCAATCTCCATTTGGTAATGGGATTTTTCGAGTGATGGCAGTAATAGCATTTATTTTGGATAAGGATAATTTTATTATTATGGATGATTCACAATTAATGACTTCATAATGATTAATCACAGCACAAATGAGGAACTCCAGGCCACACTCCAGGAACTGGATGATCTCCGGGAACAGTTGTCAGAGTGTCAAATTGAGGTGCAACAGTTGCAAGAGGAGAAACAGGTAGGCAGCTTGGGAAATGTAATAATATATGTTTATGAAATATTTTTATGCAGGCAAGTAAGCATCTGTTGATATTGGAAAATTGAGTAGATATGTGAAATTGGCCAGAAATATGTGTGATTATTAAACAGAATTATAATAATACAAGGTATAAAATGCTCTTATATTAATGTAAACACAACAGAATTAGTTCATTTTTGTTATCATTGCATTCATTAAGATTTTCATTCATAGGTAATACTGGAGTCCCTGACACAGCAAACGGAGAAGTTGAATGAATCACGCAGTCATAATGACACCTTAAAGCAGATGCTGATCCAGCACTCTGAAAACAGCCAAGACCTATCCCAATGTGAGAAGACGCAGAGACTTATGGAGCTTCTTAAGGTAAATTGTCTTTTAGATTGACATATTTAAGGTATAAGCTGATATATGTTTTTATCAGACTTGTTAGTTTTTAGTAATGATAAAAGTTTGTTCTATAGAAAAAAAAAGCTGCTCTTTCTTCTTCTTCTCTTCACACTTTTTTCATTATTAACAGAGTGCTCAAGAGGACAGAGAGCTACTGCAGATAAAGCAGGAGGAACTGGAGCAACAGATTGCCACCACAAAGGAGGCTGAAGAGCGTTACCACCACAACTCACAACTCATTAGAGACAGGTTTGGACCTTTTTTATGTAGACATTGTAACAAATGAAATTCATGGACCACTGCCGTTTTTTTGTTGTTTTTAGTTGCACATCAGATGATATACTTAATTAGATTTTTAAATTCTAATGATATTCCAAATGTTGATAATCCTGGTTACTTCCTGGTTCAGAATGAAGGTGCTGGAGTCAATGGTTGAGACAGCCAATAACGAGAAGAAAGCAATTGAGACACAGTTAGCAGAGTCCCAGGAGGCTGTGAAGGCTTCTGAAATGGAGAACACCAGACTACAAGCTGCTGTAGATAGTGCCAAAGAAAAGGTATCTTTACTTGTAGGATTTCAGTTGTATTTAGCACAAATTTGTTTATTATGTATACAAAGTGTTTTGTATGACTATTATTTTTAGTTTTACAGCCTCTAAAGGTAGAGTAATTGTTTCAGATAACGGAATTGGAGGCGGCAGTAATCTCAGGAGAGAAGAGTGAGTTGGCAGACCTTTTGGAAAGAGTGAGGCAAGAGAAGGACTTGCTGGAGAAGGAGAATGCAGCTCTCCAGCAAAAGGCGAGTGCCATGGCTTGTGAGAATGAGAGACTCAAGGACCAGATATCCAGTCTTCAGGATGAGCTCATGGTAAAGATTCTGGTTTTTAAAAAAGACTTTGGAGTCTGCTCTAAAGATGGAAGCATTTGGTGGACAGTATTCTCTTCTGCCTGGATGGTTTGGGGAACTGCTGCGAAGTAGTTTGGATTTTTTATTATTCTTTCTTTGTATTTCTTTTAAGGATCTGATCTGTTTAGTGTAGCCAATGATAACTTGCTTGTTTTTTGGTTGAATTTGCCTTCTTTTTTTATGGATAAAAATGTAGGCCAGATGGGCTTTTTCTTTCTGAGTTCAGGTTTTACATGACCCTTTGATTTCTCATGCCTAATAGGCTTTAAAGTCACCTTTAATTATTTATCAAACATTTTTAATGCTTATGCCTAATTTTTTGTTTCTGCTTTGCAACAGTAATCCTGATTATTGTGTTGAGTTTGTTTCTGGGTGAAAACTTAAGAGAGTCAAGTTGAATAAGTATTTACTTTTTATTTGCCTTCAGGTTGCTCGCAACAATGCACGAACACAGCTGGAAGATGCTGGCTGGCGAAAGGCACAGCTAGAGGAGGAACGTCACCACCTGGAGGAAGAGACAGAGGTGCTAAGAGCCACCATGGAAGACCTCAAGCTGACGTGCCAACACCACCTGGAGGATAAGCGGGACCTCAAAGCCAGTCTCTCTGAATCACAGAAGAAACTTCATGAAGCCTTAGAGAAGCTGAATGAGAAAGAGCGTTGCTTCAGTGAGGAGAGAGCACAGTTCAGCAAACAGGTATGAACTCCAAGTAATTTAATTTTGTAATTTTCTAGACTAAGATTCATATTATTAATAACTTTGTTAATATTTTGAAGTTTTGTGATGGGAAAAGTATCACTTCAGAGATTTTCTATTATTCGCTGACAGGTAGAGGAATGGGAGCAGTTTCAGAGTGACCTTCTGATGACTGTGCGTGTTGCTAATGACTTCAAGACAGAAGCACAGCATGATCTGGAACGCTTGACGCAAGAAAACACTGTTCTGCGAGATAGGCTCAAACAACTTGGCCAAGACTTAGAAAAAGCAAAGGGTATGATCTTATGCACTTACATAGCAGTTAAAAGAATGAAAATAAAGTTACATATGAAAGAAAAGTACATTTCATCAAGAACAAGGAAGGGGGAAATGGAAAATGGGAAATTTAACTTTTTCCTCCCTAGCAGCTGTCAAAGTATGCAGCCCAGTGAGCAGCACAAGTAGCAGCAGTATGAGCAGTAGCAGCAACAGCGAACGTAGAACAATTCGGAACGTGCCCGCACCCTTGCCCAATGGCGAGCCATCCATCCTGGCGGATCGTCGCAATCCCAGACCTCTGGCACGAGGGGACTCCCGGGTCAAGTCGCTAATCGGTGAGACTTTTTTCACCTGTTTCTGTTTCGTAGCAGCATATGGGAATTCAGCTTAAGCTGCTATGGAAGGAAGTAGCTGGATGAACAAAAGTACTTGGTTAAAGTTAATGACCCAAGCTAGATATTACATTAAGTGTGAAATTTTAAGGTAGTAAGGAAAATAGTGGAGTGGATTATTTCAATTTTGGTTGTTATTAGCAGAGCTAGTTTTGAAAAGAATTGTCTTTCCAGAATCTATTGAGTGTGCAACTCGCCAGACCCGTGCAGGATCCCGAAGTTCTTCTACATCTAGTTTGTGCAGCTCAAGTAGTGAAAGCAACAACAATAATAACAATAACAACAAGACTCCAGGACCTCTTCTTAAAAGAGCTGATACTGAGGTATTGTGTGAGATCAAGATGTAAACAAATCAGATTCTTTTAAATGACTTATATTTATTGCAAACAGTTATATTCTACAAGTTAAGTGTTAGTAAAAGACTTCTGTTCATTTTGAAGCAAGATTGTTCTGGTCATAGAAGGGATCATTAGTGAAAATGTCAATGGTTATTTTCCCACAGGGTATGATTCGTGGCAGTTCCACTTCACCACTGAAAGATGCAGGCAACACCTTGGGCACATCGACAATATCAACCCCCTTGAGAGCTATCCAGCGTAACTCCTTTACCGAAGGAGTAACCCAGTCACCATTCTTACAAAGCAACTTTACAAAGCCTTCCACTGGTTCATCAAATCTCTCAGACAATGTTAAAATGTCACAGCTGACAGACAAAAATAATGGAAAAATCTCGACCATGAATCCTGGAGAAAACGTAGCCAAACCGATCTCCATATTAAGCAATAAGCTTGACCACTCTGTAAGACGTAACAGCTATGGTCAGGTAAGCATTGAATTTCTTTCGTAACTTGGGAATATCAACAATGTTGCCTGTAAGTTTCTGCTTATTTTATCTTATAATCTACATGTCTGTTTTTATTGTTATTTCTCATAGATAA
>BOPN01000623.1:429339-434339 GCA_017312705.2 Penaeus japonicus
CTAGTTAACCTTTCTAATGCGAGGTAATCCATTTAGCAGGTGGAAAAAATCACGAACTACAAAGAAATATAATGAATACGATTTATCTTATATTTCATAAAGAATTACCACAAAGGTGAAATAAAAAAAGAAAGAAAAAGGGTGAAAATGATATGTATGTATGCACGCGCGCGCGCGCACAAACACACAGACAAACACATACAGAGACACAACACACACACAGATCTATCTATCTATCTATCTACACACACACACACACACACACACACACACACACACACACACACACATATATATATATATATATATATATATATATATATATATATATATATATATATATATATACACACACACACACAAGCATGTATATGATAAAATTCATTTGGTGTGACTCATAACGTCTTCGTTCAGTGTTTCCTTACTGCTGAAGTTGTCTGATTCCATGGATAGATTCCAAATCCGAGTGGCAATGGAAATCAGAAGTGATATAATGTGATGATAAAGATAATAATAATAATAGAGTTGATGATGATAGTAATGAGTAATAATGGTGATAATGATACTAATAAGAGTAATAACGATGATTATAGTAAGGATAATAATGATACAGACAAAAATGATAATGATGATAACAATCTCGTTGTGATTGTATTAGCAATAATAAGGATTATTATTACCATGATAATTATCATAATCGTCACTATTAGTATTACTATCTTTATCATCACTATGTTCATAATTAGTATCATAATTATCATTATCATTTTTGCAATCATTATTGTTATTATTATTATCCTTATTAGTAACAATAATGATGAATTCACAATGGTGTGGACTAATATGTACAAAAAAATGTTAGCAACGACAAAAATATTGATACTAATTAATGCCCATTATAACAATCCAAAAACAATAGCACTAATCGATATAGTTAATAATAATAACAACTATCACTACTATAAGCAGTCTTATCTGGAAGATAAATCACACAAAAAAATGAAAGGGAAAATTTATAGAATGTTGGAGAAACGAAGTAACGGATATTAATCATTACATAATACCGAAACATGACATGCCATGCCATTTAACGGCTTCGGGATACTACCTTATATAGTCCATGTTGTGTCTACTTTTAATCTTTCCGTCTTCCTTTTAAGAATTCGTGTTCGTCAGTAAAAGGCAAACGGACCGGAAGAAGGAAAAGGGGGAAGAAAAAGGGAGTGGAATATGGACAAAAGAAAGAAGGAGGAGGAGAAAGAGGAGAAGAGATAGAAAAAAGGGAATGAAAGGAAAACAAAACAAAACAAAACACGCACGCATTCGTAAGTCAGTAAATATTTCGTTCGTATATTAAGTTGTGCAAATATCCAAGGACGTACATACTTCACTAAAGTATTAATGAACAGATTACTGTACAGTAATTTAAATATGAAAGCACACACTGTGCCATCATTAGTTCTCGTAGGATCAGGCTATTTTGTCCTACCTCCAAGGAAATTGAATAACTTTCAATAATATGAACTTCCGTTTCAACTTAGCCACAGGGGACAGACTCGCCTCCTCCTCGCCCGTTCCAGCGCCTTTCTCAACTGCGAGAGAGTGTGCATGCAGTTGCAGTCTTGACATAAATCAGCTTTATATTTTTGTGGGTTTATTTGATTTATAAGATATTAGTCTGTTTGATGCAAAACTCATATATGAGTGTCATTGTACTATTCATTTTTTGCGTTTATTTCGTCTTGCAACCCCTGACCTTAAAGAAGAGTAGATCAAATCCCAAAACGGAGACTATTTGCTATTGAAAAGGACTATCGGGGCCTTTTCAGGGCGGTTCACTCGGTTCAATGTGGCCAGCTAGGGGGAGCTCCAGTAGGCAAGGGCGCAAGCGAGGTGGTGCATTTACGCGTGTCCTCACTGAGTCAACGTGATAATGAGTAAACTTTCCTCTTTAATTCTTTGATGTGTCCTCATTGAGTAAACGGGAGTTAGCGGGAGCTATCTCGGTAAAACATTCTAGATACTGTCACTAGGTGTAGATTCCATATTTTCTCCTCTTAGTCCAAACCGGAAAAGTCAATACCCTGTGTTGGTCAACGTTCGCTCGCTGCCAGTGTGGCCCCGTCAACAGGCAACAAAGCCTCTCTCTTCAGCCAGCCGCGCCAACTCCATCTCAGTGTAGCCACGGCATAAAGGAGATTGCCAAGGGGGCGACTGAGGTCATGTCGAGGTCAATGACAAGGGAGCCGCCCTCCACGCCTTCATAATCGAAGTCCTGAACATCACAGCCCACGCCGGAGCAGAGCCATCGGAGCCTCGACTTTTATGACCTAACTCGGCGGTTCGTGTGGCCGCCGCCAGCGCCGAGGAGGCACCTGAGGCCAGAGTAGGAGGCAAGAGAGATTTATTGCCAAAAGCCATAACATAGCCTACGGAAATACTGAAAGAGTAAACGACAATGGCAGAAAAAAATCCTTGGACATGAATTTGGTTTATCAAGAGTTTCGAAATCCTTCTAGATATACTGTATGGATACATACACTGTATCTGCATCTATATCAGTATCAGTGAATCAGTATCTCTTTTTCATACACATAAACACACACACACACATAAACACACACACACACACACACACACAAACACACACACACACACACCTACACACACCTACACAAACACCTACACATACCTCCCCCCAATATATATATATATATATATATATATATATATATATATATATATATATATGTATATTGGATAGATAGAGACAGACAGACAGATAAAGAACGAATAATTATAGACAGTCACACAAATACAGCTCTTCGTTAGTCCGAACTGAAATCCCCTTGTATTGCAACTTTAATAAAATATCTGCATCCTTTGCACGCGTCCAAGTCACACCGCCATAAAAAAGATTACAAATGACTCTGTTGCAGATGATCATGTTGCAATCCTCTTGTGATATGCATGGCATTTCATGTCATTTTTTTGCATGATTTCATTGAATTACGTTTTCTCAATTCTCTATTCGTTGTTTTGTCAGTGGTAGTATGTTAATATTTTGATATCATAATTTGTCTAATTATGAACCGTGAATTAACTCATGTGAATTGGGTTTGAAATGATAATTACTCTGTGAAATCACTTGAAAAGTCTAGTTAACCTTTCTAATGCGAGGTAATCCATTTAGCAGGTGGAAAAAATCACGAACTACAAAGAAATATAATGAATACGATTTATCTTATATTTCATAAAGAATTACCACAAAGGTGAAATAAAAAAAAGAAAGAAAAAAGGTGAAATTGATATGTATGTATGCACGCGCGCGCGCACAAACACACACACACAGACACATACACAGACACAACACACACACAGATCTATCTATCTATCTATCTAAACACACACACACACACATATATATAAATATATATATATATACACACACACACACACACACACACACACACACACACACACACACACACACACACACACACACAAGCATGTATATGATAAAATTCATTTGGTGTGACTCATAACGTCTTCGTTCAGTGTTTCCTTACTGCTGAAGTTGTGTCTGATTTCATGGATAGATTCCAAATCCGAGTGGCAATGGAAATCAGAAGTGATATAATGTGATGATAAAGATAATAATAGTAATAGAGTTGATGATGATAGTAATGAGTAATAATGGTGATAATGATACTAATAAGAGTAATAACGATGATGATAGTAAGGATAATGATGATAAAGACAAAAATGATAATGATAATAACAATCTCGTTGTGATAGTATTAGCAATAACAAGGATTATCATTACCATAATAATTATCATAATCGTCACTATTAGTATTACTATCTTTATCATCACTATGTTCATAATTAGTATCATTATTATCATTATCATTTTTACAATCATTATTATTATCATTATTATCCTTATTAGTAACAATAATGATGAATTCACAATGAAGTGTGGACTAATATGTACAAAAAAATGTTATCAACGACAAAAATATTGATAACATACTAATTAATGCCCATTATAACAATACAAAAACAATAGCACTAAACGATATAGTTAATAATAATAACAACTATCACTACTATAAGCAATCTTACCTGGAAGATGAATCACACAAACAATGAAAGGGAAAATTTATAGTATGTTGGAGAAACGAAGTAATGGATATTAATCATTACATAATACCGAAAAATGACATGCCATGGCCATATTATATCGTAACGCTTCACGCACCATTTAACGGCTTCGGGATACTCCCTTATAGAGTCCATGTTGTGTCTACTTTTAATCTTTCCGTCTTCCTGTTAAGAATTCGTGTCTGTCAGTAAAAGGCAAACGGACCGGAAGAAGGAAAAGGGGGAAGAAAAAAGGGAGTGGAATATGGACAAAAGAAAGAAGGAGGAGGAGAAAGAGGAGGAGATAGAAAAAAAGGGAATGAAAGGAAAACAACAAAACAAAACACGCAAGCATTCGTAAGTCAGTAAATATTTCGTTCGTATATTAAGTTGTGCAAATATCCAAGGCCGTACATACTTCACTAAAGTATTAATGAACAGATTACTGTACAGTAATTTAAATATGAAAGCACACACTGTGTCATCATTATTTCTCATAGGATCAGGCTATTTTGTCCTACCTCCAAGGAAATTGAATAACTTTCAATGATATGAACTTCCGTTTCAACTTAGCCACAGGGGACAGACTCGCCTCCTCCTCGCCCGTTCCAGCGCCTTTCTCAACTGCGAGAGAGTGTGCTTGCAATTGCAGTCTTGACGTAAATCAGCTTTATATTTTTGTGGGTTTATTTGATTTATAAGATATTAGTCTGTTTGATACAAAACTCATATATTATAATAGTGTGTGTGTCACTGTACTATTCATTTTTTGCGTTTATTTCGTCTTGCAACCCCTGACTTTAAAGAAGAGTAGATCAAATCCCAAACGGAGACTATTTGTAGTTGGCAAGGAA
>BOPN01000623.1:439339-442522 GCA_017312705.2 Penaeus japonicus
TTTTTGTTATTATCATAATAATAGTAATGATTATTATCATAATTATCATTATCATTATCTTCATCAATACTATTGTTATCATCATCATTATTATCATCTTTATACTTTTATTAATATCATCATTTTCATCAGTATCATTGTTATTATCATTTTATTATTATTGTTATGATTTTTACTATTATCATAATTTTTATGCTATTATTATCTAACATTACAATTACTATTACCATTATTAGTATAACTGCTATGATTATCATTACTATTAGCATTACTCTCATATTCATTATGATGACAATCATTATAATCATCACTATCGCTATTATTATTATTTCCATCTTTTCGACCGCTATTATCATCACCGTTGATGTTATGATTGTGAATGTCATTATCAATTATCATTATTATTCTATTGTCATTATCATTATCATAGTCATTACTATCATTATCATTATTATTGTTATCATCATTATAATGATCCTTGTTATCATCATTATTATTATCATTATCATTGTTATTACTATTATCACAATTATAATTTTCATTATCATTATTATTATTATCCTCATTTTTGTTATTATGATGATCATCATTATTGTTGTTATGATAATCATCAATATCATCATCAATTATTATCATCATTATCATCATTATCACTATTATCCTTATATGATCATTGTATCTCACGTTTGAAGCCTTTTATACCGTGTGGACAAGAATAGCACTGTCTTCAAACAGATATTGTTTGGCTCAGATATTGTTTGACTTCAGTTTTATCTTTCAGAAGACAAAACTATTACATCGATATCGTATGTTAATGACAAAGGTGCTACTCTGGAATTGATTAAAGATGAGCCTTGTAATGACAATGATGAAAGAAATGAAAAGAAAAGAAAAGAAAAGAAAGAAAGAAAAAAAAATGATAGAGCCAAAACTCATCCTGGCTTTGGCTTTGTGTCAAAGAATCAAAAATATCTCTGTTGTAAATTTGCCTAACGACACCTACTGCCATTATCAAAGGACTCAAGAAAATTGGAAAATCTCACAACGACACCCGAATCGTAGGAGCAAGTTCTGGTGCGAGTTCCAGAGGTGTTGATAAGGTGAGTGAAGATCAGAAAAAAGTCTTAATTTTGTATAGTTTCAGGCATCAAGGCAGAGGACTCATAAGAGATTCGAAATTCACATTGTTTTTCGGGTTGTTCTGTTATTGTTAGTTTTTTTTTATTATTCCTTTTTATCCTCATATCTATCGTTATGATTATTTGTTAGTATTATGATCTTAATATTATCATTAATGATGATTATCATTATTATTGATACTGTGTTCATAGCAGAATCACTGTAGTTATTCTAGTTGTTGTTATAATTATCCTATTGATAATAATTTTTATCATCATTGCAATTGTAATCATCATGATTATTATTAGCATCTTCATCATCATTGCTATTATTACTATCATTATTATTATTACTGTCGTTATTGTTATCATTATCATTGTTATCATCATTATTATGATCATTGTTATCATCATTATTATGATCATTGTTATCATCATTATTATGATCATTGTTATCATCATTATTATGATCATTGTTATCATTATTACCATGATCTTAATCACAGCCATCATCATCACCATTATAATTGTCAAAATTATTATCATTATTATAATTATTATTATATTTGTTATCATTATTATAATTATTATTATATTTGTTATCATTATTGTAATTATTACTGTTATCATTTCCATTAAAATTGTTATCATTATTATCATTATCATTATTATTATCATCATTATTATTATAATTATTGTCATTATTGTTATTGTTATTATTATCATTATTACCGTTATTATCATTATCTTCTCACTATCATGACTATCATTATAATTATTGTTATCATCATCATCATTACCATCATTATTATCATTGCAGTCATCATTATCATCCTAGTTATTATCATTCCCATCATTATTATCATCTCCATAATCATCACCATTGGTCATCATCACTATAATTGTCATTGTCCTTACTATCACTCTCAGTTTAAGTGAATTTGAATCCCATGTGATTTAACATTTCGTTGTATATTTGTTGTTTTGGAATTTTGTTTACTACCTTCATTATTGTGTTCTGAAAGAGACTGGATGAGGGAAATGCGTATGCAATATCAGTGCCAGATAGCCATATTAATGACTATAACAATAATGGTACGGAATGGACATAAGGATAATATTAATGATAATAATGATCATTGTGATGATATGAACATAAGTAGTAGTAATGATGATAATGATAAAAATGATAGCATTAATGAAAATAATAGTAATGATAATCATGATTATGATGATAATATAAAAGATAAAATTATAATAATAATTATGAGAATAACGAAAATATTAATAATAAAATGATAATGACAATTATATTAATTAATCATTACGATCATTCTTGCTATTACCATCATCAATCTAACTTCATTATTATCATGATATCTTACTATTTCTGTCAAAATAAAGTAACGAAAAATATACATACATATAAATGAATAAGTGAATAAAAAAAAAAAAAAAAATCCTAAAAAAAAAAAAAAAAAAAAAAAAAAAAAAAAAAAAAAAAAAAAAAAAAATCCTAATCGATTATGTCCATGAGAACCAACTCAGGAAGAAGAGAAATGATCAATATTGATTTGCAATGTTGATTTGCAATCATCGTCGATCAGGAAAAGGAAATTAATAAGAAAAAGGGAAAGAAGGACACATGAATAAAGAGACAAATAAAGAAACACACAAACACAAAAATGAAACAATGTTAAAAGTGGGGGAAAAAAAACACAAATCATCGACCATCGTATCATCCTTATTCTTAATAATAATAATAATAATAATGATAATAATAATAATAATAACAATAATAAAAGATAATAATAATAAAAAACAACAACAGATAAACAGATATGACAAACAAACAAATCCACAAACCGTTAAAAAGAGATAGAAAAGAAATCCCATTGAAAGCATCAAAAAAACTAATCCCCTGACTCAGTGATGCCGAATCCGATAATCTCACAGGAGACACTTTACTCTTACGGATCTGATAATCGCCAGGGATTACGTGTTTTAAATGGTCGCTCTATCTGAGGCGGGTGGAGGGAGGGAGGGAGAGAGGGAGGGAGGGAGA
>BOPN01000624.1:3087-5587 GCA_017312705.2 Penaeus japonicus
AATCCCCAAATCGGCCGGAAAGATCGACCACTCTCGCCGCTCCATGAAAACTTGATGGCAAAGTCTGAGAATCTCTCTCTCAACATATTCCCTTCACATTCTAATATTCAAGAAATGTCGCTCGGCGCACCATACGGCAAAAGGGGGGAGGGGGGGAGGGGGGGAGGGGGATATCACGTTGTTGTTGTTGTTAAACTTGACGAAAATGAAGAGAATTGGGCTTGATGTGAATTCTGAGAGGATTGATAATTGATGAATATAGTCTTGATGAGTCTTATCTCTTCTATCATTACCATCACGTTTTTTTTATCATTCTCCTCCTCCTCTTCCTCATCCTCCTCTTCACCATCATCATCATCTTCATCATCAACATTCCTCTGATTACTACCATAACTACCATTTACCTCCACCATCCTCTTTGGCACGATTACTACCATTCACATCACCATCATCATCATTATCGTCATTATTCTCCATCTCGGAAAATATATTTCCATACGTACAATGATATCAAATGATCAACACCGATGCGGTGTGTTGAATTTGTGAGTTTGTGTTGAATTATGCAATGTAAACATAATTGATGTTTAAACCCGAGGTACTAAGGGTGTTGATTATGTAATGAGATTGAAGCTCTTCCCTTAAAAAAAAGTTTGTTTGGGTGTATCTATATCTTGGGGATAGATAAATGATAGATGGAGAGAGGAAGTGAGAGAGAGAGAGAGAGAGAGAGAGAGAGAGAGAGAGAGAGAGAGAGAGAGAGAGAGAGAGAGAGAGAGAGAGAGAGAGAGAGAGAGAGAGGAGAGAGAGAGAGAGAGAGAGAGAGAGAGAGAGAGAGAGAGAGAGAGAGAGAGAGAGAGAGAGAGAGAGAGAGAGAGAGAGTGAGAGAGAAAGAAGAGTGGAGGGCAGAGGGATTGAAAGGCACAGATGTATAGATATATAGATATATAGATATATAGATATATAGATAGATATATAGTTAGAAAGAAAGAGAAAGAGAGAGAGAGAGAGACAGACAGACAGAGAGAGAGAGAGAGAGAGAGAGAGAGAGAGAGAGAGAGAGAGAGAGAGAGAGAGAGAGAGAGAGAGAGAGAGAGAGAGAGAGAGAGAGAGAGAAAAGAGAGAGAGAGAGAGAGAGAAAAGGCCTCTCATCCCGACTTTTGTTCTTTATTCAACTAATCCCTCCTTGCAATTGACGTTGAAAGAAAGAAAGAAAAAAATGAAAGTTAAAAATAAGATGGAAAAGAAAAGTTACCAAAAGCAGCGCAGTGTTACCAAACGAAGAAGAGCGCGATGGGACTCCCACAGCACTCGGAGTCAGGCTTAATGCAATGGCTTAGGATCTGGCAATAATGCAGCAGTCGACCTTTACATTAAAAAGGGAAACCGAGAGAAAAGGAGAGAGAGAGGGAGGATTCGAGGGAGAGAGAGAGAGTGAGAGTGAGAGTGAGAGTGAGAGAGAGAGAGAGAGAGAGAGAGAGAGAGAGAGAGAGAGAGAGAGAGAGCGAAATAGAGAGAAAGAGAGAGAGAGAGAGAGAGAGAGAGAGAGAGAGAGAGAGAGAGAGAGAGAGAGAGAGAGAGAGAGAGAGAGAGAGAGAGAGAGAGAGAGAGAGGGAAATAGAGAGGGAGAGAGAGAGAGAGAGAGAGAGAGAGAGAGAGAGAGAGAGAGAGAGAGAGAGAGAGAGAGAGAGAGAGAGAGAGAGAGAGAGAGAGAGAGAGAGAGAGAGAGAGAGAGAGTGAGAGAAAGAGAGAAATAGAGAGAGAGAGAGAGAGAGAGAGAGAGAGAGAGAGAGAGAGAGAGAGAGAGAGAGAGAGAGAGAAAGAGAGAGAGAGAGAGAGAGAAATAGAGAGAGAGAAAGAGAGAATGAGAGAGTAGGAGAAACAGAAAATAGAGAGACAGAGAAACAAAGAGACGAAAAGACGAAGAGACACAGAAACAAAGACAGACAGAAAGACAAACACTCAGAGACACAGAGAGAGAGAGATAAACAGATGAAAATAAATACTAAAAAAAAGCGAGGAAGAGGAAAAAAAAAAAATCTATTGACAGACATCGCCGCGTTCATAATGGCGCGATAGACTGGCGTAGATGTGACTTGCGACGGGACGGCGATGATACTAATTACTTCAAGTTGATTTAGGATATTTGCATAACGAAAGGTAAGTGACGTTGACGTATTAGCGGCTGCGAGGGCGTGTCGGTGTGTGTGTGTGTATGTGTGTGTGTGTGTGTGTGTGTGTGTGTGTGTGTGTGTGTGTGTGTGTGTGTGTGTGTGTGTGTGTGTGTGTGTGTGTGTGTGTGTGTGTGTGTGTGTGTGTGTGTGTGTGTGTGTGTGTGTGTGTGTGTGTGTGTGTGTGTGTGTGTGTGTGTGTGTGTGTGTGTGTGTGTGTGTGTTTGTTTGCGTGTGTGTTTGTTTGCGTGTGTGTTTGTTTGTGTGTGTGTGTTTGCGTGTGGCGGGGGTCTTCTTTCCTTTTCTCTTAGGGGAAAAGAGGGGGTAGA
>BOPN01000624.1:18087-20587 GCA_017312705.2 Penaeus japonicus
TTTTGACTCTCTCTTTCTCTTTCTCTCTCTATATATATTTCCTTCTCTCGTTCTCTTTCTCTGTCTTTCTCTCGCTCTCCCCTCCCTTCTCGCCTATCCCTTTCTTCTTTTCTCTTCTCTCTCTAAATATCGTGTTCTCGATATTCTTATTTTCTATATCCATATACAAAAATGTTCCCATTCATATCATTACTGTTATTGTTATGCCATGCCATCCTTATTTTAATGAAAAAAATGTTTGTCGTCATTTCATACTTACTTATATTAAGTACTTACATACCTATACATAAAAAAATAAAAAATAAAAAAATAAAAACACGAGAAAAAAAGAAAAAGAAAAAGAAAAAAAACAGCCTCATTCCGCTAAAAGGTCCTTTGCTTTCGATGGGAAACTGAGGCAATTCGATCTCTCATTTAAGCATTTCAATCACCTCGGTTGTGAGGTTAGAGTGATTAGTGTGACTGGAGTTGAAGCTTCCTTTTTTTTTGGTGGGGGGGGGGAGGAGGGGGGAAGGGGGGCGGGGAGAGGGGAGGGAGGGCATCAATTTTCTTTTTAATGCATAGATTCATATTTTTTTATATTCAAATATGTTGAGATTTCTTTTATTGCATTGTAAATGCTATGGCGATTTAATTTCTTCTAGTTTAATATTATCATTTTTTTTCCTTTTTATTTTTTTAAATCATAATAATGATTATAATGACTATAGATATTGTTTATTCATCATTATTTTTTTCTTTTTTCTATCAATGTTGCAATCTCACCAAAGAGAAGCGAAGACGAACAGTTTAAGCAACGAAACCTAAGCCAAAGTCATGCGACTGTCGAGACGTAGAGGACTGCACCGGATTTGCTTTATCCTTTTCACAATATTCTAGTAATAATATCGATAATGATAATGATAATAATAATAGCATAAAGAAAATCCACAGATCTTATTGGTGTTTGTGAGCTAAGATGCTTTATCTTAGAAAAAAAATATAGATAGACAAAGAGAAACACACACAAACACACACACACACACACACTAATACAAACATACACACATACACTCGCAAAGACACACACAAACACATAACCTTACAAGACAAAACCTAAAATCACAATTATAAATAACAACAATAAAACTTCGAATAAGAAAACACCAGTACCCCCAATGCCAACCACCCTTTCCCCCCCAAAAAAGGAAAAAAAAAATCACACTTCACATGAGACAAGACGAAGGGGAAAAAATCAAGTTCATTTGGCCGATCAATATAACGGTATTAGACTCCGTGCCCGAGCAGTGTCACTCACGCAACACAAAGGGGCGGATGTCAATGCCGGCGCTCCTGCTACTCAAAAGTGGGGGGGGGGGGTCTTGAGGGTGGGGTGGGGGGGTACCTGCTTGCTTGTTTGCTTGCTTGCTTGCTTGTTTGATTGATTGACTGATTGATTGATTGATCGCTCTTTCGAGGTGTATTTTCTCCGTTGCTGTTGAGGGCGTAGCTTGTTTTAATTTTGTTTGTTTGTTTTGATGTCTCCTTTGTATTTCTTTGTTATTTTCTGTTTCTCACTCTCTCTCTCTCTCTCATTCACTTTTTCTCCTTTCTCTTTCTCAATGATGATGACGATGATGATGATGGTGGTGATGGTGATGATGGTGATGACGATGATGTTGGTGGTGATGACGATGATGGTGGTGATGATAATGATGATGATGACGACGATGGTGATGATGATGGTGGTGGTGGTGACGATGATAATGATGATGATGGTGGTGGTGGTGACGATGATAATGATGATGATGGTGGTGACGATGATAATGATGATGGTGGTGACGATGATAATGATGATGATGGTGGTGGTGGTGACGATGATAATGATGATGATGGTGGTGGTGGTGACGATGATAATGATGATGATGGTGGTGGTGATGACAATGACGATGATGGTGGTGGTGATGACAATGACGATGACGACGAGTTCGTTGACGAGGACGATAAAATGGACGATGATGATGAGAAAGCGCCTCGCCATTGTCATTTACAAGTGACAAGCACTATTCTTTGAGCAACGGAAACAGCCATATTCCATTGGCTATTCCACCAGGGTTGTTGCCGCGAGATCCCAAATCCTTGTCAAGCATTTCTCGAGATGTATTTCCTATTTTCTGCTTTCAATTAATCTCCTAGCCAACCCACCTCCCCTTACCTTTGCCCACTTCCCCTTGCCCATATACACACCTGCCCTGCCCGTATACCCACCTCCCTTACTCGTGTACCCACCTCCCCTATCCGTGTGCCCACCTCCCCTGCCCGTGTGCCCACCTCCCCTACCCGTGTACCCACCTCCCCTACCCGTGTACCCACCTCCCCTACTCGTGTACCCACTTCCCATACTCGTGTACCCACCTCCTCTACTCGTGTGCCCACCCCTCTTTGAGCGTGCCCACCTCCCATTGCCCACCTCTCCTGCCCATATACCCTTCCCGTGCCAATGTGCCCCCCTCCTCCCATT